>WHYT01006279.1:2396-69810 GCA_009806455.1 Tetrax tetrax
TTATTGTCTTTTCCTTTGCTATCCTAGTAAACTGTCTATCTCAACCCACGAGTTTTCTTTTCTTCCCAATTTTCTTCCCCATCCCCTGGGGTGAGGGAGGGTGATTGAGCAGCTGTGTGGTCTTCGATTGCTGGCTGTAGCTAAACCAGGTCAGGATTATACAACCAACCTATCACAGCCATATCCAGCATCCCCACATGATAAATTTGCTTGAAAGGCATAATGGAGGCTTGTTCCCACCCTCTTCATCAGAAAGTCAGGAAGATTTATACTATTTTGTTTCTTCCCTAACGAACTGAGTTGCAATAAGTCAGTCAGGTAGCCTAGAAGGAGTTCAACAAAACACAGAAGGACTTCTGATATTAGCCAGTCCTCAGACCAGATATTACCTTACAGCATTTTCCTGAGAATCTTATAGTTTAGCTGAAAAGCATAAAGAGACATTGAGGTTTCTTCTGAATATATTTTAAATATAATCTATTTTGTAGCACAGAAAGAAAGCCTTCTTTAAGGGTTATAACACAGCCCTTGGGGTTTTTTAGAACATCTACCTGCTACACATATTTCACCACCTTCCTCAGAAGCACCTGATACTGGACAACAGAAACAATGGGATATCAAATATTTAATATTGTCTATATTCTGCCATATTGACCCAAGCTGATTTATGTCTGTGCAAACAGATTAGGACTACAGGAGATAGTGGGTTTTGCAGTCAATGCACTGATCTGTTTTCTATCCTTGTTTGTGTTTTGACCTTTAGCAAGTCACTACCTCGTTCTGTGCTGTAGTTTCCCCATCTCTGTGACAGGGACCTGACCCTCTAAGGAGATAATTTCAGACTCACTGCTAATCAAAATGGGCATTATTAATATTGTTCCCTGGCATCTCTTATAATCTCCCCACAAATAACATACCCAATGTGTGAGGACTTTCCAAACTATATTCTCAACATTTAAATACTTTCCTTCACAAAATTGTTATCGAGAATGAGGAAGTTTTCCATGTAGAAAAATAAAACTTAGCTTGCCAGTGTGAATGCAGGTGAGAACAGTGACTGTGATTAGAGCAGTGAGCAAAGTTCACTCAGGAGCATCAAAAGTGCCCAAAAGGAATTGAAGAATGAAGTAGAAACATCCTTAAAAAATTTAGAATTGATACAGAAAGTGCACAGAAAGGAGCTGAGAGGTGGAGACAGTGACAGTATTGAAAGAAGGAGGGAAGGAAGGAAAAAAAATTGCTGTATGCACTCTTTCATTTAAGTTTCATTTTCCTGATTGCCACATTCATGGAGTTACTGAAAGACTGTATCAGATGAATAAAAAGTATGCTGTTGCAAGAAGTAAATGTCCAGCACATCTCTTAACAGAGACTGGGCTGGACAACAACAGCAGGGGAAAAAAAGAAGTTATCCTGTAAATAGCAAAGATTTTCGAGATGTCAAAGACCTCTGTTAGGAGTATACTTTGTGTAAAAGATTGTACAAAATTCTCCTACAGTAAATAAACTGACCATTGTGCAAAACATTAATTTGTGCAATGAACTACAGATTTTGCATTGCCTATTAAAAATATGGTCTTTTGTGTTCTCCCTGGATATGGTCAATACACAGCAACATACAGATGTATAATATAAAAGGTGGCTGTTACATATAAAGACAGATACCTGTAACATACAGATCATGCTTGTAATGTACACATCAATATTTAATTTGAATTTACTTTCAGAATGTCTTATCATTCTGAGACACAACATCAATATCTCCAGAACCCTGGGGACCCCGTCAAGTTTTGATAGAATCACTTCATTGTACTTTGGTGTCTTGAGGACAAAAGACTGGGCTGGGGACAGGAGGAAGAATGGACCCACTGAAGATTCACAGAAATTTGGTGTATAATCTATGATAGAAGCATACTGCTTCCTTGATCTTAAAAATTAAAAAAAAAAATAAAAATAAAAAATCAATTCATTATGGAAGAACTAATAATAAGAGGCAAATCTGTTCTTTCTGGTACTGTTCCTGCAGTACATGTGTCCCAGTTACATTTCTGTGTCATTCCTGGAGTGTGAAATTGAGAGCATGAAGCTATTAGTTTGGTGGCCCGTGTATTAGGAAAAAGGATGAAAGCTGTCCGATAACTGCCCAGAAAGTTGGCCTCTTTCACTATGTGTTTGTTTGGAGAGAGGAATTTTAAAAAGAAAAAAAAAAATCCTAGACTATCAATGAAATAAAAGCTTAAAATCAAGATGCGCTCACTGCTAACAAGAGTGAAACACACTCATTTCATTCTCCCACAGCAGTAGGGATTCGGAAATGTGAGTGAGACCTGAGAATCTTTGGAAACAAAGGAGTGGCAAAAACAAAGAGGGAGGAGGAGCAAAGTCATAGCTGGGGAAAGGAAAAATCCTGTGAGAGTTAAACTCAAGTTGGCAGACAAAGCAAGGATGTCCACTGATGTGGTCCTACAAGGTTCGCTGCAGGATGTACAGTTCTTTTCCATGGAGACATAGGAGGCAGTGGTTCCAGCTCTGCTTTCTGCCTCATCATCCAGTGATTTAATACAAGAGACGAGAAATTACCTACTGGCCTGCAAGGGGTTTTGTTTTCAAAAGAAAGCATTTCAGATGCTGACTTGTATTTCTGGTCAAAATGGAAGCATTGAAGTGCAAGTAACTCAGCTCTGACGATCATGAAATGCTTCTGCCAGAGGTGTAGACGAGTCCAGAAATCAGAGGCATTATAACCTCTGGCTGGACCAGCTCGCTCAGGGAATAAGAGGAATGTCTATATTCTACACAATAGGGACTGTACCTAAAGTCCTGCACCCCAAACCAATTCCTAAATACCACTTGCAGTGCAAAGGGCTTAGTTTCCCCAGGGCACTCCAAGAGCGCTGGGTCTTGGAGCCAGCTCTCTGTGTGCTTCCCACAAGGAGAGGCAAATTTGGACTGTGAGCAATTTAAAATACACAAACAACCCCAGGAGCCTGGCTAGCCTTGACTTCTGGGCCTCCTTCAGAGCCAGGGACCTTAACGCTTGCTCTAAATCTTCTGGCGCTCCAGTCTTTAATCTTGGTGGGTCTCATTTCCCCACCCGTCAGATGAGGATGCCTTTGCTCTTCAGGTGATCTGTTTAAAATTTAGCCCTAATGTAGCTCTGTTGCTTGCCCTGGAATTAGTTTCATTTTATGTCAGAGTTAGAAAAATATGTCTAGCTGTTCTGTATATCAAATGCATACCCTTCAAGAAAACTTGACAGCTTCTGTTCTACTGATTATCTTCTAGTCAAACTAAGGAACAAAAACGCTTTCCAGTTTTCTGTATTTTTTCTGTCTTTTAACTCTGAGTGACAAACAAAGAAAAGAGGAAATGATGACATTCATACCTTCAGAAAAGGAATCCCAGGACAACTAATCATTTCCTGCCTCAGAAATTCACCTTCTTCACAAGTTCTGTCTAAGCACCCATATAACAGCTGTGAGTTGCCTACATAAAGCAGGGGAGCTGGAAGAAACGAGTATTTCCTTGATCTTTAGCAGTGTGGTGTTAATATATCAAAAAAAAAAAAAAATCTTGTCATTTATATTGACACTTACAAAACCTGCAATCTCCCTGTTACCAAATGACAGGAAAAAAAAAAAGATTCTGAAAGTAAGTAGCAGAGAAGTGTCCTTACTCAATGCTTCTTAGTTGGTTTTGAGTCATAAAGACATACTTGTAAAGATTAAAAAAAGAGTCACTCTTATTTCAGCTATGAGAAACTAAACTAGGTACCTAGATACCTCCCTTTTCTATGAAAATGACTAAGAAAGAAGAAATATTTAGGTCTTAAAGACTGGGTTTAGTACAGAGCAATGTTAACACAATCACCTGGAATTATTCTTATTCCCTAATGAATCTTGGCTTTGTAGTAAGTATTCATCTGACCTCAATTGCTTAAAATAGCCTGCCAAAACCAGAGACAATGACAACTGTAACACTAATATGTAACTACCATTAGTGTTAAGGGAAGCTGTACTAACAAGGGGAGAATGAAGCTCAAACTATCTTGGCTCTCATCTCCTGTCTGATAAAAAGAAGCGTAACTACCAACAAGACAAGCTACCAGCAAAAGATCTCTCCCTAGTCTAATATCCATAGTGCCTTGATTAACCAGGCATGGTGGAAACAATACCAGCAGCAGAGCTAGTGAGGTGTGAGCGCTTTGTACTCAGAAAAGCCTTAATGAAAAGCTGGAATGACACCTCTGATCAAAACATCTCTATCTCTTCTCCAGTAGAAACTTGCCTCCTTCCCTGCAGACAAACATTTCCCATTGTTTATCCCCTCCAGTGCTTTATAAGCTAGATGAGAGCATGGACATTACCAAGAAGAGTTACAGTCTTTGGTTGATCTAGAATTTAGTTATCCAGCCAAAATCAATTGTGTGGGATCTGTTTGTACTTAAAGGAATAAAAGGTCATTCATCCTATCAGTAGGTGTTTTCCCCAGGAGAAAGAATTTCCCTACTGCAGTGTCTGAACACCAGCTTAATCTCCCTGCTAAAGAGCTTGACCGTGGGAGACGAATACACTAGGACAGTTTTGTGTAGCAGAAGACTAGGAAGATACTGTATGGTTCAAAACTAGGGCCCAAATCCGTTGATTTAAACCCTTATTTCGTGGGTCCTCTAACTTGTATCAGTTAATCAGAGGCGGGTATGAATAGCAAAAAACACAATGATGACACTGCACAGTTCTTGTCACCAGCACAATGGTGGCGAATTGACAAGAATCGTTACTGCAGAGTAAGCAGGGTATGAAACACACCATCCTACAGTAATACACAATACCAGTGTCTCAAACATATGTACCAATATTTTTCATGTGTAGGCTACGATTGCATGGATTTCATAATAAAATCCTATATGTTTCATGCTAAGACATCCTAAATTTCTTTTCAACCATTATTACTAGTTTTGCAACAAGTTTTCTAGAATCATCACCCATTTAGACTTTCAGAACTGGGGTTCCCTTGAGGTTGGATTTATCTCCCTATCTAGAAACATCTATAACACAGATGCCTACATCTAAGCTAGACACCCTGAGTTCCCTTTACGGTCAATAGAGAGGAAGAGGCGTCTAGAGACGCCTCTCATCCTAATATAGATATCAAACAAGTATCAGATTAATTGGTCTCTGGAGATATCTGCTTATCTCTATTGACAATAAAAGGAGTCTAGAGTGACTAACTCAGGCTTACCTGTCTATATTTTCGTTGCCTACAGTTAGCTGAGATAAATCCCAGCCAGAGCTTCCTTTGATGAAGCAATTCAACCACTATCATGAAAAGGATAAGAAGGGCAAGAGTGGATAAACCGGAAGGACAGCGTAATTGTGTGTTACCTGATCAGAAATAAACGCACCAGTGGAGGGATTCATAATCTTCCACTAGCCCAAAGATATCTCACTTTCCATTTGTCCAGACTGGACTTGAGACAAAGACTGTACCTGTCCTCAGGAACATGCTCATAATCTCTTCGTGGTAGCCTCTCTTGACAGATCAGAGCTGGGGATCCCCTGAGCTGGCTCAGCTCATCAAAGCCTATGTCAGCAAGTGTGAACACTATGAATTACGCTCACCTGAGGATCTAGCCTGTGACCTTCTGTTTCATGGCTTGATTGATTTATACTTGAGGCTCAGCTCTTCATTTATGATCCAGTGTCACTGGGCTGCTACTCAGATGGAAAAAAGAAAAAAGATCTCAGAAATACGGAGATGGAATTGGGGTTTCCCTTTTTTAGCTTGTTGTTACATCAGTATTTGTCCCTGCCACAACTTGAAAATAATGCTGCACTGAGAGAGGATGGAGCTAATCCTGAGCTTTGTATGCAGTTGTTAAGTGACAAACTTACAGATCATTCTGTCCAGTCTTGGACCAAAACAGATCCAAGATCAGTGAGCATCTACCTCAAGTACTTTTCAACTCTTAGGGAAAATCTGCTGTTTACCATCTTTTCCGGACTTGGATTATTTTCTTTAATTTCTTCTCATTCTACCAGAAACAATCAGAAACCAGAAACAAAGGACCCTCAGCCTATGTTGACAGTTTGAAAGAGGGGAGAAGGAATAATTCTGGCTTCAAAAAGTTTTGACAGTTGGCATGGTAATGAACCCATTCCAACTGAAATGACCTCATTGCTGCTCATTTTTCCTGGCTACCAATCGATTTATGAACCTCTTTTAACATCTAGAGAAATGTTAATGAATCAAGTGTTTTAAAATAACATACACCAGGAGGTTGTAAATTAAAGCCCCTGCATCCTTTGAATGAATTCACATCCCACATTTCCAACACCCACCTGGTACCCGTCTGCTGCGACATGGGTGTTCATTCAGCGTCGGAATTTATTATCCATAAATATATGTTTGGGGTTCCACCAAGTCTTGTCTCATTAGGATCCAGCTCCACTGTCAGTTCTGACACAGCGGAAGAAGGAGGAAAGAAAAACGTGGTCAAAAGGGGATGTCACTGCTTGAAGGAGAGGAAGTAAATGGAGAACTAGGGTCAGCTCTTGCCATCCTGAAGGCAGCAGGGTCAAAGGAGCAGCACACAGTGGTCAATGCTGAATCAGTGCACCTCATGCTTTTCAGGCTCTGTCTTGAGCAACCAATTGGATCAAGTACCACTTAGTGTGGTTACCTAAAGCACTGCCACTGACAATGTGTTTGGTATGGACTGTTTGCTGGACCCAAATTTGTAGAGTGAGCTCTTAGGCTGGAATTCCATTTGCCCGGCTGTCAGCCATGCAAACCTAAGAAGTGGAGGTCAGCTCACATGATGCCAGTAACCTGATATTGAAGCAGAAAAGAATAAATGTTTTTCTGGACATCAACATGTGTGTTGTGTGTAACTTAAAGAAGCAAGGTATGCAACTGAACTTGGGACACTTGACTTGGGCTTACATGTTCAGACTGAGCATCATTCTTCAAAAATAATGCTGACAAACTGGAATGAGTCAAGAGGAGAACAATAAGAAAGGTTAAAAGTTAAGAAAATGTGATCCATAAACAAAGGCTGATGAGGCTGGGTTTCCAAGGCTGAGAGTGGTCACCTCATCTATTCCTGCTGTAGTAGTGACACAGAGCAGTAGGTATATGTTCGAGCTGGGTTTAAATTAAGTAGCTCAGATAGTTTGGGCACAGCAATGTGGAGGACATATACTTCACCCTGCTTCTCAGAAGGTTTTTCAGGAAGCAGGCTTTGTAAACAACAGCCAGTACTTTACTTGAATGCTAACCCAGGTATGTCTATCCTTCTGTTCCACAAAACTAGACAAATCTTACGGATTCAGCCCAGACACACATAAGGATAAATCAGGACTGGAAAACTATTCTGCAGGAGTCCTGGGAACGATCAAGTCAATCCTTCTCCTAATGATGTCAATGGTAAAGCTCGCACTGACTGAGGTGGCAAGGAGCTAGGCTTTAAATCTCTTTAATTAGGATATAAGAGTAATTTTTGTTAACACTTTGCTGAGTGGTGTATATATATATTAATATATATTAACACAAATATCTACTTCTTACTGAAGTGGTTGGATTCTCATTGGAAACCAACACACTCAGGAAAGCAGGCTACAGTAGGAACACTAAAAAGGGAAAAAATAAAGAAAAAAATTGGAAACAGTTGTATTTTGTGATTCAGTGATAATGGTTATACTGCTCATCTCTTGGCCCAACAAACTAGTGCTTTTGGTCCCACCAGGTACTATGTCCATTCCTTCCAGTCACCCTTTTTTTCCATCATAAGAATGAATGGTAATCAATGAGTTGAATCAAAAGGATTAAATATGAATGAGTGAGAAGCACATTGCCATTAGGGTAACACTCCCATCTCAAAACACGGTAGTCTTCAATTCATACCTGAAAAGCTCCTGGTTTTAGACTGTGAGCAAAATTCTTCTATTTCATCAAAAAAAAGAAAGAAGTATTGTTAAAATTAAAAAGACAGCAGTCTTATGAAAACCAGGATAAACTAGATTTCATGCAAAGTGTTATAAGAGACTTTGTTTCTGCCCAAAGGTAACCTTCTGCCTTTACACAGGTAGATGCAAATGTTGAAAAATTGTCTCAGTTTTCATGACTTTACTCCAGATTTACAGTGGTTTAATCAAAGACTGGATCGAACTCATTGTGTTATTATTTTTTAATCCAAACCACCTCTTAATAAAATAAATGCATTGAAAAGCTCACTGTGGACCCAACAGCACTTGTCAACCAAAGGGGTTTTCTGAAGAGTAAAAAAGGGGCTTACATTTTTAACTAAAGTCGACAAAATTTAAATCTTTGGCTAAAATGCCAAAATATCTTCGATAACACATTTACACACCTATAAAAACAAAAGTTCACTCAAAAATTCCAATAAATGGTCCTTAAGTTGTGTAAGAGCCATGCAGCTGCAAAAACATCAAATATGTCTCTGATAAATTTTAAAGCAACAGTCAAAGAAAATTTTTGTATACAACTTTAAACTCAGTTTTATTTTATTCTTTTAATTTGAACTTCTCATTAAATAAAAAGCAAATGTTTGAACCTGTAAGGAGAGACATCATTCCATCTTCAGCTGAAGTTTCCATGTAGATCCCAAGATGTGCCCAAAAAATTTCTTCTTTAGCTAGAAAATATGGGATAGAAAGAAAGAAGAAATAAAAGAGGAAAAATAATTGTGGGTGCAAATGGCCTAAAATCACATCCTCATCTGATGTAAATCTGCCTTAGTACTAATGAAGTGTGCAGGGTTACATCAGCTGAGGGACTAATCCAGGTCTCTCACTGAATGCAAAATGAAAGTTGAGAAATGGCAAATGCCATCAAGATATGAACATACTGAGAAAATAAAAAGGTGAACTGGAATAATGAGGCAAATCAGCCCTCCATATTAAACAAGGCCCCATCATACGGTCGGTGAAATCCAAGTCAAATAATGGATTCCAAAACAGCTTGTTAGGAGTACAACGATTTTCCAAATGTTTACATTCATATTTTACTGGACAATGTACGGTCTGAGTTTCTATTAAGCCATTATTACATTTTGCAGATGTCATTTTGACACATTTTTGAACAGGCTGGAAACCCTTGTTTATTCAGCTTTCCCCTTGGGCACTTCAAGAAGTTATTCTCCTGCAATTCCAGTTCTGCTTTGCCTAGGTACACCTTTAACAGTCCTTGTTTTGTTATTAACTCAATGACTGACTGACAGAGGTGACTAGATTTTGAAACTTTGCCATCAAAGCCACCCCGTCAGCACAGTGGTGACATAAGAGTCCATATAAGGGAAGTTTAAGGGGAACAAAAGACTTTTCAAGGAGGAAAAAAAAAAACTGCTGGCATCTCCAAAACTAACTTCTTGCCAAAACAACAAAAAATGTCTAGGGATGCTACCAAAAAACCCAGTGGCCATCTGTATTCCCACATCATCCCTACATTTTCCCACATCAATCCATACATTCCCACAAATCCATACATTTCTTGGTGCTTCTTTGCTTATAACAGCTATGGAGAGACCATCAAAGAGCATCTGTCTTCCACAGACTTGAGTCAGATTGGACTTCATGGTGTTTAAAGCACTGATAATCATCCAGCGGACTTACTGTCATCAGTAACAGCTCAGATAGACTTACCACACAAGCGAGCTCTCTGGAATAAACAAAGACAAAATAATAAAGTGTCGTTCAGGGTTAGAAGAGTTGAATTAGTTCCAGCACAGATACACAAGAAAAAAAGTCTTGTTGAAGACAAACCTAGAATATAACTTCAGCATTAACATATCATGTGAAACCAAAGATCCACTTGGTGTTATCCTGTCTTCAGCAAGGTTCAGTAGTAAGTGCCAAGCATAAGAGGTGAGGATAGGAACAGGAAAAGCAGAGATCTATATTCTTAGAAGATTGTTTTCTACCCTTCTAGCAAACTCTGGTTCAAGGATCTCCCTAGCTAGAAGTGAGATCTTTGCACTAATAATCTCAGGAGGATTTCTCTTTGATTAGCTTGTGCAGTTACCATCTGCAAGATCCTGTGGCAGAGACTCCCATAGTTTAGTCACATGTTGTACAAGTAACCTCTTTTTGTTTGTCTTGTGGTTGGGACTAACCAGTTTCATTTGATGCACTCTACCTATTTCATTGAAAAAAAAAAAAAAAAAAAGAAAAAAAAGAGAGAGAAAGCATTCTCTGTGTCCCTTGTCCATGAATGGAGAAGGAACTTATGTCACATCATCTCTTTTGAAGGGTGAACAGTTTTAGTCTGTTAGTCATTCCTTGCATAGAAACTGTTCCCTGATCTTCCATGTATTTTTCCAGTTCTATCATATCTTCTTTGAAATTAGGAAAACTAGTACTACACACAATATTCAAAGTGTGGGAGCACTATGGATTTATTCAGAGAAATAGTGACATTTTCCAGTTTGTTCTCTATTCCTTTCTTAGTAGCTACCAAAACCTAATTTACTTTTTGATGTCTATCAAGTATTGATCTGATGTTTCCATCAAAATATAACTCAAAGATTCATATTTCTGAGTAATAAAAATCAGTTTCATGGTGGAACTTGAATATAAATTCTCATCATATCCCAAGACCTAGATCTAAATGCATCTCTGAATTTCAGAAGAACCTTCTCTGCCTCCAGCCACAGAAAACCAAAATCTCAGACACAAAGCTCAACAAATTAGCAACCAAATGCAAGATCTGCAGAGCTTCGGATCTTGGTTTGAAGGCTCTTGTCAATACTTGAGGAGTATTACTGCTTGCCTGTTGTAAGCTAAGACATAGTATTAATATTCACCTAATGCCTGCCAAAATATATATTTCCTCTCAACAATATATACGCAGAAATTGCCTAAAGTTTCAGAGTGTACAATTAACCTTTTACTTATGTTTGTGGCTCCCTCTGAGTAAAGTCATAGAGAAAAGCTTCTGACTGACCTTCTTCCACAGGAAGATTCCAGTTTCTGGAAAGATTCACTAGACCCTATTCCCATTCATGCTACAAGCTCTGGGCTCAGTTGTCTTTCACACAATGCCCTCCTTGGTATATGTCTGCAAGAAGAACTTGGAGTGGGTGTAAACCTAGTGGAATATTTACCTTTCAAACTGAAGACTGCAACACAGAACTTAACAGCCATTCAACAGGGCATTTTTAATGTTTTGGGGTTTTTTTTTCTGTACTGCATAGCAATACTTACCCTTTAGAAAAAGACTAATAAAAAAAAGTAAAACACTTTTATTTTATGTGCCATCCAGCCTATTCAAAAGTAGGTGTAAATTTCCCCTACCCTTGCTTAAAGAGATTAGGGAGCAAGTAGCTCCTTAGATTATATTATATTTTATTCTAAAATTGGTCAAGTTTTGCTGACTGAAGCGGAAAAAGCTTACAAGAGGAACTATCCTGGATAGTGTATTTTCATTTTTATATCAAGGCAGAAAGATAATGATGGTAAAAAGACCCTGAAATGTGAATTAAAAGGGCTAAGATCAGAAGTAGGTTTCACGCAGCCATAAGAAAATATCTAATGCATAGTTATCTATAGCTGATCTTGGGTGTCTAGACTCTCTAGTAAATCAATGAAAAGAATTAGGCACTTCCAGGCTGCAACTAATTTCATCATCCTAAACCAGGAATCTAAAATTAGAGATATGAATCATGCTCTGAAAATGACTATTTTTTTTTTCTCCAGTCTATATAAAGAAACTGAGACTGATGAGCTCAGTTGAGGACCTCTACATAGTAAATATTTTAGGTCGGCTGGGATTATTCCAGTTTCTCTGTCTTTGCTCACTTAAAATATTTTAGATCAGTAGTATCCTGATTAAAGGAGTTACACAAATAAAACATTAATGGAAGACTGTGTGTTGACATCCATCTAAGTCACTGGAATTGCTGTCATTAACTTTAAAGGGATATGAGCTTTACCTAGGATGGAGCTTCTCCCTCCTCAGTGTAGCTGTCTGAAAGTTCAATATTAAGCAAAATTAATTATCAAGAACACTACAAAGTCTACATAGAGGCACAGACCTGATTTTAGTCATTCTGTACTGAAAAGCTGTCAAAGGTAAGTGGGATGAATACGTAACTGCTAGTGCCCATCTCTCCCCACCAACCACAGTAGGAACCCAGAGAACTAGCTTAGATCACACTTCTAATTTTCAGAAAGCTAAAGTTATTTTTGATGAATCCATACCTTGTCTGTTTTTCACTGCATTTCTTCTTTATTCTAGTTTTAGAAAAAACACAGTGATAACAGTTGTAATATTTGAAAAAAATTGGAAAAAAATTCTCTTTTTCTATTGAGTTGAAGTGTTTAAAACTAAACCAAAAATCTCTATAATTGGTGTTTTGTACCATGTTTCCCACTGAGCTAGAATATCACCCGTCAAAGATACTCTCTTGTTTCAAGTGTCCTTTAAAAATCGTTGTCATAAATAACATCCCATCCTAGTGCAGCGCCTGGGTCAGAAAGCTTGATTAAACATTTACACTTTACAAAACACTTCTCCTTGTCTAAGTCATGAACACATTTAAAGAGCTCTGCTTCAGAAAGAAGTATGACCAAGCTGCAAAATAGATCTTCCTTTTTTTTTTTTTTCTAATGTTTTTCTGCTTTTTTAGTATAAGTTTAGTGCAATATCTGGAGGATAAAATATACCCCATGTAATATTTAGTCATTTTGTCTTCTCTCCTCACAGGTAACATATTCAACAAGACATTTCTTCCCCGTTTTCAGACTATCTTTCTCCATCTCTTAAAGTTCAATATTTTCACCAATTCTGAAAGTATTTTCTTCCCTTAAATTCAGTAGCAAAACTAAAATTTCCTCAGGACTTTTTGGGACACTATGAAACTTCTTATTATTTTTATTTTGTGAATATACTTAACTTAGCATGCTGATATATTTAAAAGTAAATTTCAAGGATTAGTGCAGAGAGGAAATGGGAATATCACTAGAAGACTGCAGTTTGTACTGCAAAAATAAATATTTTCTTTCTTTTTTTTTCAGTAAGAAGTCTTGTCAGCCCTTCATAAAGACTGTTGTTCTAAATTTGTAGAAAATATTTTTAAGGATACTAATTACATTTCTTTAAGTTCCTCAAGAGAAAAAGAAAACCAACAAACAATAAAAGCAAAGAATTCAATAAGAAGCAATATATAAATGATGAGCTGCACAGTACCTTCCATGAGAACGTTGTGGCATTGAGGGTCCATTTTCAGCCTCACCACAGACATTTTTGTGTCCATTTTTCTTGCCTATCCATTTATAAAATGCGGATAAGTGCTCCCTGGTGCTTCTCAGGATCTGAAGTTAGCAGTTTCCTCAAGTATCCAAGAGATTAAGAATATGTGATTATCTTAGATTTGAACTATTCAAGGATTTTCCATTGAAATGATCTTCTGATAGAAGATGCACATTTTGCACATTTTGAAGTGCTGATTTTGATAGAATTAGATACACTTTTTTTCCCGTCAGGAAACTGCAGTTCTGTATGTCATTTGAAGTACTTCAGTTCACATGCAACACTTCATACCAACAAACCCAAAATGCCCTGATTAAAATAAGCTCAAAAAATAGTCTTTCTAATTTAAAATACTGCTTCATGGGAGTAATTGTTCCATACTCCAGACTCTCCTTTGGAGTATATTCCTTGTATGAATCACATGTCACAGAAGTCAACAGCCAGAGACCATGCTACATCAGGTTCCAAGTTCTATTTTCCATAAAGCATCAACCATTGTCATTAAACGCAAAGAGATTTTGACATCAGTTGAAAATGAAACACACAAATGAAATATTTTGTTTACAGGAACATTGAAATGTTTCATTTTAATCAGTAGTGTCACGTGAAGTTTTTTTTTCTCATTCCTGGTGGAAGACAAGGGGAATTTCTTTTCTGTGGGAAATGATGAAACTGTAACTTGTCTAATTTTGAGAAAAAAGCTGATGTTGAAACACCACAAATTCCTTCAAAATCAAAGTTCCAACTTCATGCCTACTATATTTTAGATAGATTTCAACCTACTTTTAGGCTTTAGCTCCCTTTTCAGTGGTTTCTTACAGATCAGTTATGCAGTTGTACACAATGTATGAAGAGCTTGAATAATTCCCGCTCAACAAGCTTAAAATCAGCAGATTTTGTTTTCACAGTTCCCTTCCTAAGACAGCTGGTTTCTCTACCGTTCTTGGTTAGGTGATCATTTTTTTAGTTAGGATAATTCAGAACAGAACCTCTTACAGATGAGATGACCAGCAATATCAAAAATCCTTCCAATAAACACAGGACAAGAGCAGCAATGCACATTCACAGGTCTGTAAGTATAAGCAACTGGAACACTATAGCTAAGTAGGCGTTGATGAAAATGATGGAAACTTTTCTCTGAGCAGATCTCATGAAGCCTCCAGTACAATGCAAGCAGCTACTTCTCCCTGAATCTTTCCATGCTTGAAATAAAGACTGAACCATACTAGTAAAGCAGTACCACATTAAAATCACAAGACCACCTCTGTAGTCCCTACAGACTGGAAACATGCCGGGTCAAATGTTCTCATTGGCCTTGCTTTACTACAGTCAATGGAGTAATGCCAAAATGAGAATTTGGCCTAGGAACCTGAGCATATGGCATTGTTCTATTACACTTGCACAAATCACTGGATATTATTACTGAGAACATACTAGGCTCTTATTTGAGTGCTGGAGGAGAAAGGGTTTGAGCACAGGGCTATAAGCCAAGAATTCCTGAGTTCAATGCTAGGGTCTGTCAAACAAGCCATGCTGTTGCTGTTTCCTTGTGCGCGAAATATGGGGATTAGGAGGATGAGAGTATCCACATTATTCACAACATTAATTTTGGCCTAGCAAAACCATCTCCCTGGACTTTTTCCATATTCTTTGGAGAAAGACAGGCTCCACCATAGCAGACCTCAGAGAATTACCAGGTGTTGATATACCCTCAGTGATCAAAAGAAAGGATCCTGCAAAGGAACATACTTGTCCTATCTGGCTAACTTTGAAAACCGATAGCATTCATGTTCAAAGAGTCGGAATGGCAGGATTTATATACCAGCACATTTCCACTATAGCTTAAAGCTAGAATTGCTGTGAGAATGTGTAGGTGATCTTGCTAGTAGAGACGGTATGAAAGTTCACTTGAAATTTGTACAGCTCTTGAAAGACTGGAAACATTACTTTATGTCAGAATTACTGTAGCCACACGTAGGATATTCATAGAGGTCACGTAGGATGGTGAGTGATGGAGCATTAGCCAACATATTCAAGAGGTTTCCAAGTGCTTAAGGCCAGACAGAACCACTACAAGGGCTTGTGGAGTCTCATTTCTTGCATCTTTCTCAGTTTTTTACAGTTGCCCATAATTAAGGCAGACGGATTCCAGCCTAGAGGGCTAAACGATGCTGCGAGTTACATTAGTAGTAGCCACTGAATGTCATGTTTGATCCACAGGTAGGATTCCCCATTGCTCCCAGTATCTGATGTCACGAAGCTCAGAGATGGCAAAGGAAGCAGTTGAAGTTTTCAGCCTCAGACACCTGCAGACACCTGCATTGCCCCTGTGCAATCTGCAGCAGCTCTGACATGGTGTGGGTGGAATAGTAAATAGCAGGAGAAAAGAGGGTGAAGTAGCATCTGCTGGATTTAAAAGGTTTTCATTTGAGCAGGCCTGGACATCTACTCCAGGAGTTTTACAGGAATAAGCTAAAGAACTTTTTGAACTACCAGTGCCGTTTTTTAGGAAGTTTGGGAAAACTCCAAAGGCTTGAATAGCTGGTGATGTAGCTCTAACAGGCTTTAGAAGATCTGGTATTTTTCTCTGCAAGACTTTGAGAAAGTTTCTGGCAGAGGCTCAAAGGCCCATTTATGCAGGTGTCAAGGGGATAGTCATATTCTGTGAAGCCCAAAAAAAAAAAAAAAACTGCTTCCTTCATGGGTCATGAGTACTGTAAAATTCTCTACTTTGCCCTAAACATGTTACTAGCTTTTAAAGCTGACCACAAGGTAAAGAATCAAAGGTCGGTTTGCAGGGTTTCATTTAGCTGCCCTAAATAGTCACGAAGGATCCAAATCCTCACCCTTTCCTTCCTCCACCTAGGACAGATCAGAGAAGTTGCCCTCTGAAAATACCTATATTTCTCCAACAGACTAGAGGGTCTAACCCAGAGTTAGACAGCTCATCCAGACACCACTCAAGTTAGGGGCCAGGGTAGGCACCTCTCTGCTGTGCTAGCATGTCTTCAGGTTTCCTCTCCCAGTCTCCATTGCACGTTGGCTACAGCACATTCCTCAGCTAGTGAGGCTGGGTAAATTGTAAACACTGCTCCACGCAAAGGCTGAGAAGGGATGTGCTGACACAGAGTAAAGAAAGAATTTGGGTGTATTTCAGCAAACGTCTTTATATTCACCAGCCTGGACATTGCTGATGTGGGCCAAACACATCCAACATACACTGCAGATGATGGGTCTCAAGTGTCGAGGCCCCGTTCAGTTTATTACAATAGACTTCTCCATACAGTTTGTGAGAACAGTGATAGGGAAAACAAAGAGGAGCACAAAGTGTCTAACCATCCAGGGAGCCTACCCTATTTCTCTCACCTCTGTCTTTTCCCTTTGAGGGTTTGGTCCTCTCCAGAGTGAGGTACAGGCTACTAGGCCAGCCACGAGAGCAGCCGAGAGACAGGGCAGGTCAGGAGCAGAAGCAGCTGGTTTCGTTATAAGACACAGGCTCACTTTCATCCTGGGAGAAGATTCAATTTGCCCTAACTCAAACCACGCACACTTGGCAAGCTCCCAGTTTGGTCTTCACCCGCGTACCCCCATCTCCCACACTATGCCTTACTAGGCAGTTTCACTGCTGCAAACTATCTGATAAGCCTTCCTGATCTTCCCACATGCTCCCGCACAGCTTCTGGTCCAACAGGCAGCTGCTAATGTGCTCCGTTTGCCCTCCACGGCTCCCTGCCTGCCCCAGGGAGGCATCTGCAAGTGGCTAGCAGAGTCCGGAGCAGCTGGGGATGGGGAGGTCTCCATATGGCATTTTTTCCATGACTCCTAGACCACCATATCCTTCCCCTGGGTACTGCCATGCTTCTCTGCAGCTCAGCCTCCTCAGTTTCCTGTGGCTCTTCTCTGGTTGTGTTATATCTATGCATTTGAGGGGCTCAGAACTTTGAGCCTAGTTTGTTTTTTTTCAGAGGTGGGTGAGTTGCAGCATCCCCACCCAGGAGGATGGCCGCAGAGCGACCTTCCCACAGCTATCTACAGGTGCATGAGAAAGCATCTCCCCCGCTGCCCACGTGTTCCCCACCCTTCACCCCACACTCACTCCAAGCCCAGGAGAAACTCCCACTGAAGCCAACAGGAACATTGCCTGAGCAAGGGATATGGGGCTTGATTAGTAGTTTGTTAATTGCTGTAGAAGGCACTGGGGTGACAGATAACTATCCGTAAGTGGGATGAAGGTTGTGATTTTTCCTTGGTTTTCCACAGCTTTGTGAGACAGCTCAGATGCTCCGAATGTCAGCATAGCCTCCAACAATGTGATTTGTGAGATCCCTTTGTTGTCTAAATTCCCTTAAGTGGAAATATGTTTTCTAACAGCACAGAAACTCTCCCCAAGGCTTCTGTTGTACCAGGTTAATCAACCATACATGACAGCAGAATTAGAGGTGCTAGTATTTTATGTTCTGCATCTAAAGTATGTTTCTTCGTGTGTACTTAACAGGCTTTAATTTTATAAAACATTGCGCAACAAGGCACCTTGGGGAAGAGCAATTAACTCAGATTATGTTTTCGTTTCAGTGAATACCAAATGAGAAACTGAAATACTGATTTATGTAGCCACAAAGTCAAGTCATACTCCTTAATACTGCCTGATTTTTCAGTGTGACCGTCTTTGGTCACAGTCAACCCTTTTAGTCCTGACATGCAATTAAGAAGTTGCTCAAACTGAACTCTCCCTTACAAATATATCAAGATATTTTATAATCATGATACACAGACAACGAGTCCTGTGTGAAGTTAATTGTGAGACTGCTATCATCTTCAGTGAGAGCAGGAATAAACCTACTGAGGACATTTTGGTATAATTTTCCTGTTGATGACTATCGCAGCCAGTTTACATTAATTATGGATGGGGATAGGCACTGCAAAACAATTTGAAGGATGAAGGTACTAATTTAGGATCCAATCTACCTCTCATTAAAGTCAATGGAAAGATTCCTATTGACTCCAATGGCAGCTGGTCCAAGCCCATAAAGACCGAATGAGCTCATGTGAATCTTCTCATCCCATTTCTCACTACAGAAAAGAAATGATACATCAGCACTTGAACCACTATTCTTGCAGAAGGCTTAATTTGGTCACCTTGAGTCATGCACAGCAGGTCCTTACTGTACTGGCCATTCCATTGGGATCAAGGGGTCTATGGACAAATGTGTAGCGATTTGGGCTGACTCAGTATCCTGTCATCTCAATGATTTTCCAATTGGAAATGCTCTTCTGTGGGTTGCAACAAGGGATGAGATGGAACAAGAACTGAAGGTCGGACAGGACAGGACAGGACAGGACAGGACAGGACAGGACAGGAAAGGAAAGGAAAGGAAAGGAAAGGAAAGGAAAGGAAAGGAAAGGAAAGGAAAGGAAAGGAAAGGAAAGGAAAGGAAAGGAAAGGAAAGGAAAGGAAAGGAAAGGAAAGGAAAGGAAAGGAAATGAAATTTCCATCATGAACCCAAAAACAGTCTCAGTTGCCAATTTCAAGGCTTTCAGGTGGGATGCAAGGACCAAGCCCCTCACATTGTTTCCCCACGACATCAAGTCCATTCCCACTCAGTTCTGCTGCAGGAAGCCAATCCGATCCTGGCAGCACTGAACATGGGGAGTCATGGACCCTACTGCTCCCCTACTTCCTCTCTGAGGCAGTCTTCTCTTGTAACCACCAGTTTCCAGTCTTCTCTGCTCCCTTGCTGGCAGCTGCTTGCCAGGCAGCCTGGATCAGAGAGAGCAGAGGTTGAGGCAGGGCAAAGCAGAAAAACAGAGAATTCAGCCTCTGTGCCTGCAAAGCTCCTCTCAAGAGTCAGACAGCCAGGAAGCTAGAACCTTCCATCCAATTGTCCCAAAAGGGATATGCTAGAAAATCCCTTCCTATGCAAAAAGCAGCTTCTTTTATTTTCTTTTTCTTCTATGTTATAAATCCACTCTCAATCCTATGCAATAGGTTTTATTTCTACTCTTCAGCACAATCCACAATACCCCACCAGCACCAAGAAAAATGTATTGATGAGGTGAGTTTTGTTCCCTACAGTAGGAAAAGTATTCATAGTTTCTGGCCCAACGAGTAGAAAAATGTCATTCAGTGTAAATAAGGTTGTCATTACTGCCTATTAACAGATATGATTTCTTTGGACACAAATACATTTAGTCTGTGAAAAGTTCATGAAAATTGAAATTTGATTCCATCAAGCAGAAGTAGAGGTATTTCTTCACAGCATTTTCCAGGAAATCTAATTCTTATGCATGTCCTACTCTGACAGATAACTCTTTAATAATGACACCCTATTACCTGTGTTCATTGCTCTAGGTTTTTTTTTTCCCTTTTGCCTGCCCCACTCATTAATAAATGTTTTACTACTTGTAGTTAGCATGCCAGTGTCAGAGTAGCCAGGGAAAAGAAGCTGAATTTCCACCCATCTGCTGTACTTACAGAAGAATTATTAACTCATTTCCAGTTGCAAATGTCTACTTACTAATAAAGCCACAAAGAAATGGGATTGAATTTCAGATTCCAGTCTGAATTTCTGAGGCCAATAATGGAAAAAAAAAAAAAAAAAAAGATTTGATACCAAGGATTTTTGACGTAGTCTTTGAAAGATAAAAGAAGGGATCTGATTTAGGCTCTTTCAGGACAGACCTGATCTTGAAGGACAAAATGGAGAATTTGTTGGGTCTTCCCACTCTGGTCTTCCGGGTGAAAAAAAAAAAAAAAAAAGCAAAAACCAAAAAAACCCTGCTATATCATGAATCTTACTACTCTGCGACAGGATATTAACTGTCAGCCATCCAGCCCATCAGATAGCTTGGCTTGCCGTCTCTGGGCTAGGAATTAAGATTCCTACAGCCCTTAGTCAGCATTGCTACCAGGGAAGGCAGAGAGAGCCCTCCCCTCTTGCCAAGACAGTAGCAGTGCTGGTGAGCTCGTCTCTGACAGAAGTCACTCTTTGCATATCTTCCACCCATCAGTCTGGGAATTAACAGATAAGGAGCATTTCCGTACATAAATAACCTCTGAGCTGTCTTTGAAAATAGAGCTGGGCATTTTTCTGCTTACCACTGGCGATGGCGTTCCTGCTTATGCAAGGCTAGTTCATCACAGCCCTGACTCAACATTGCAAGAAACATCATGAAGGCCACCCCCGACCCCTGTGCTGCCCTGCTCCTCCCTCTCCCAGGAAAATGCAGAAGAGTCTGCATTTTCTGCCTTCCCCAAGGGGCTGTGGGGTTGGGGCTGCTCCCTGAGGATGGATGATTCAGGCTGTGGGATCTGTTCCAGATCCACCCGTGCTGGCTAAAAAAAAAAAATCTGCATGCCCATCTGGCTCCAGCCTGGATAACACCTGGTATTTAAGCTGCCTACATCAACGTCATTCAGGAAGCACCACACAATGGTTTGGCCAGCAGGTCTTATGGTACTGTCACCAAAGTGATCAAGCCAAAGAAATGGCAATTTGTTGTCCCTGTGCATCCCATGATGATCCCTCCCAGAACACCAGGTGAATCCCGGGGTGCTCCATGTAGGCAGGAGGGGATGGTTGGAGGAAGAAGCACTGTCTAGTTGCAGCCTTGAGCATAAATGGTCACACTGGGGCAGCAAAATGCAGACCCACGCTGGAAACCTAGGGACAGGTTTTGGCACAGAGGATGCCAACTCCCTTTCCATAGCCCTCCCATAGACCCTCTCTCTTTTCTCTGGTGCCCATCCCCAGATCCAGGCTTTGGTGGATGGAAAGAGCCACAAACAAAGGAAGGATTCAGGCATATTTGTTAGCATATGCCACTTGCATGTGAAAAAATACTGTGTAGTTAGAGCACAATTCTGAACTCCTTATCACAGCCCTGTGGCACTTGCACAGAAAGACCAGCAAGGGAAACCAGAGAAAAGGACCTAATCTGCAGTCCTGCAAACTGGCTGAGGACACCAGCCAGAGAAACACAGCTATCTTATCTCTCTCCGATTTCCCCCTGGCTGTTTTCAATATGTCAGTCATAGAGTAGCTGTTACCCCGAAAAAATGCTTGAGGTTTTACTCTGATCTCTGTTGTTTCTCATCTACACCCAGCTCTGCTGGCTGTAAGGCAGCCTGGTCTTGTATCGTGATGAGACGAGAGCAGCATACCAAACCACTCTCAAACCCCCGGCCAGGTCACAGCGACCTTTCTTATTTTTACACCCCTTCTTTTCCGTACCTCATTCCCACAATTCCCTCCACACAAAACAGTGTTTTGAAATGCCTGGACAGATGCAATAATTTCTCTTCTTTTTTTTTTTTCCCAGAAGAGTTCCTGCTCTACATTCTGGGCAAACGTGGGCTTCTGCAGTCAGGCAGCTCTTCAGCTCCATTGCACCACGCTGGTATCCCATCAGTTCACACTGAACAAGGGTTTTCTTCTCATCCCTATGGATTTCATTCTCTGACACATGTAGATCTTGCCATGCCATCACAGGCTTTGCCTTGCATAAAGCAGTTGTAGAAAAATGCTTTTTTCTCAAGCCTCTGAGCTACTCCAGTGCATTGGTTTTCAGCTTTCTCCTCTGCCGAGTCCATTCTGAAAGGTCGTCTCTGTCTAGAAAAGCCAGCATACATCAATCTCTTGAAGTCTACAAGACCTTTTCTACTGCCTGCTGCAGGAGTAAGGCCAGGCCCTTGAGGATCCATTGACAGCTTTCATTGAAGCTTTCTTTAACAGTGATTAGAAAACTGTTCAAAACACCCACTTTCATCAAGAATTAGTGCTGATCTCAGGGTAGTGTATTGGGAGAAAGGCAGATAAAAGGCCTGGAGCACTGCAGAAACCTCATAAAAGATGCTCATGTTCAAACCTTGAAAAAAAGTCTTGCCTTGGGGAATCTCATCCCTCCTGTCTTCCTATGCTGCTCCCAAGGAGAAGTATTTTTTTCTGTCCTACAAAGGATACTATTTTCTCCCTGCCTTACCCTCACTCAGTCACATTTTCCCATGCCCTCTATTCCTCTTCTTTTTGGGAAGAAGCATCTTGGTAGAGAAGCACTCTAAGGCTGGTGCATCACATTCAGTTTCCAGCTCCTAAGAGAGATACCTCTGTTAGAGATAAGAGAGAAAGTTGCTGCTAGAAGATGGTTTAGATCTTAGTTTTACTGATTTAAGTGACTCTTTCAATCCATTGACTATAGAGATTGGAGGATAACTGCCACTGTGGTGGGCACTTGGTTTTCATGACTGAGGGCACTCCAAGACCATGATGAATGCTGGTGGCTTTCTGTTCCAGCTCTCGACCTTGGTGAGCAAGGGAAATTTCCATCTTTATTCCAAACTGAAAATTGTATAAATGACTGGTTTTTATAGAACAGGCAAAACTGAAACTCAGGATGCAAAATGTAGAGGGGTTTATAATCTGAATCTAGATGCTACCTCCATCACTTGAAGGTAGAATCAAACACTTCTGCCCCTCTTCCACCCAGCTATCTGAAATGTCATTGACTTTGGTAGGTATTTCCAGCTCCAGCTGAGGCACATTTTGGGGCAGTATTATTTGCACTAGCAAAAAAAATGTTGTTCCCAAAGTACTGCAATAGCATATTCCCTTTCTTTCATGCAACACTTCTTGTCCCAGATTTTGTTCTCCACAGTTTCCATTCCACAGTACCAGGTAATCCCAGCATAGCTGAGGAACTGGACTTGGCCACGCAGACGAAGCTATAACTATAGCATGTTCCCAGCTAAGAACACAAACCAACATTTAGGCTTGAAAGTAATCTTGTCAGAGCGGCAGATCAAATAATGATGGCTAACACAGCAACATCTCTGCCCACAAGATACACAACACACAGTGAGTGTTTGTGAAAAGATCTCCCACTGACTCCCATAGATACTCATCATCACAGCCAGAGCATGGGTGGGGTGAGAAGGACAAGCCACATGAGGGCAAATATGTGCAAACATGCTATCTATCCCTTACTACCATCATCCGGGATAAAAGAACCAGGATCATGAAGTGAGGAGGAGGAGGAGGCTGAAAAAAGTCTGATGAGAAGGATAGAAAATAAGGGAGATAGCCAAGGTGATTGATAGATGCTTTTTGCTTTTGTTCTGGACATCCTTGGCTGCAAGTCTCCAAGTTGTATTGGGCTTTCTTTTGTTTCACAATTTAAAGTTCCTGAGTATTTTCCCTGAATTTTCTCTCTTTCAGATCATATGAAGGGCACGGGTGGACAGACAAACACACATCTCCTGTCCATCACACTCCAACGTGGAAAGAAGAAACATTTCAAAACCACAGGCAGAGTGGGAGAGATACCACAGGTCTATCAGTCAGGAGGGCAGGTTGCATGGAAAGATTAGGTCACAAGTGGCATGACACAGTGCACTGGGCAATAAGAAGGATTTTTTGTAACTTCCCCAGAGAGAATTTCATCACCTTTAAGTTTAAAACATTCATGACAATAGCATTTATTTTCCCACCAAGGTGCACTGTTCCAGTTTTCTTGGGCCATTTCTCTCTATGGCCACCAATAAAAGGCCCGGGAGGAGATCTTGAGCAGATGGGCACCTCAGGACAGAATCTCACTGTGGACCTCTTCAGAGGGTCTAATTTCTGACTTAGCTCTGCTCCTAATGTATCACTGGGAATCTCTGCCAATAAATTTAATAGTGGAGTTCGGCCAACACTGAGCACTTCGGAAAATCCCAGCCTGAAACCCTCTCAGGTGTAAGGGATGGGCTGAGAGGAGATCAGATGACTCTTCCTGAAGAGTTAACTCCAGCCATGACATTGGGATATATCATTGAGTGCTCTGCTTTAGAAAATCAGGTCATTCGTCATATTTTTTCACATACTTGTGCACACCAATTGTACCCACGTGTCATGATTATATTTGCTGAGCAACACATAAACAAAAATCCACTGTTTCTGCTGTAGATTATAATTGGAAAAGTTTTGGCAGTCTTCATGCTGACAAATATCTTATTCTACATCCAAAATCTTGAAAGTTCTCAGGGCTAAGAAATCTCCATGGAGAAGAGCACTAAGGACTTTTTGTTATTTTTATCCTTTTCTAAATATGGATTCAGAATCCTAAATTTAGGTCTCCACTTGAAAACAAAATTCCTGATTCAAGTGGTTTCAAAAACACATTCACATAAGAAGCCCAGGGGGGAAAAAAAGTAATGCAGACCCACACTGGAAGCAAGGGACAGTCGTTTCACTCCTTTGAGTTTTGCAATCTTTACTTGTGCCTAAAAGCAAAGCCAATTACAGTAAACAGGAATCTGGAATCTGTTGTTGACACCAAGGTCTCAGAACAAGGATTTCAGCCAAAATTTTACACTGAATGAATGTCTCAAGGTCTATTTTCAGTGGGAATAAAAAAAAAGAAAAGGATTCTTAACTTGCATGGCCAACCAGATTGAATAAAGCAAACATGAAACAGTGGTGGCTCTAGACACTCCCAGAAACAAATTCTGGAAACAAAACAGCTTCATCTCTATCTAGACTGTCTGTAAAGGAGTGATTGTCACAAGCCCTTCCCGTAATCAAACTCTTGGTGGAATCTTCCAATATGAGCTAGAATTCTCCATTTGAATCTACTTCTGCTTCTGAATGGATCAAAGATGCAGGGCTTTTGACAACAACTCTAACTAGTAATTAATGTTCAGCATCCAAGCCCCCTCTATACTTTAATCTGTTCCTTCTAACTTTAATCTAGTTAAAAACAAAGTTACTATGCCTGTATGGCATTTTTTGTCTGAATTAGCTAACTTAAGTAAGTCAATACAAGAGCAAGAAGCACTTCATGCAATCCTACATCTGCTTTATCAAAATATTTACATACACTTCTGTCTTTAAGCTCAGTTATAAGTGTATTTGTGTGCTTTCAGGAACTGAGACATACGGTTTTAATGACACGAAATCAGAGACGTCTTCCTATCTGAAATAGCACCTCTACCTTCCCCTGAGCATTAGAGTTTAAACAGTAAATGACTTTGATCTCAGCTACCCTTCATTTTGGTCGTGGAGTTGCAAAATGAAAACCCACATGACAAGGCTATGCCAAACAAATTAACACATCGCTTTGCCTGTCTCTGCTGAACCCCCAGCCTGTGAATATTAGACAGAGTTTTAGAGTAGCCTAAGTTCTACTGGAAGTTAAAACACATGAAATCAAATAGAATATTGTGCATCTAGGTCTAGTGGGACTTTTGGGGGGTGTTTTGGTACAATAGACCTTTACAGGGCCATGCAAGGGGAAGACGATATGGGAGATATCTGAGAGTCATTTCTAAAAGCAGAATTGGAGAAAAAGATCTGAAGTTTTTCCATGTTTAGTGCTACTCAAAGTAAAATGTAGCGTAGACTCATTTTTGGTAGAGGTAGGAAAGTCAGCTGTGGAGGTAAAGATCATAGAAATAATGTGCAATGATGTATTGAGTAAATCTCCCTCTGACTTTGTTTCTTGCCAAGTTACCTTCACTGAACCAAAATGGAGAATGACATGCTCCACTCCCAGGTGGGCTGGAACATTTCAAGTGTAAGTTTGGGTAAGTATTTCAGGCACCTAGCAGATATTAGTTGTCCTGTATATAAGCTGGAAAGTGGGTTGGAGGTTGGTCTTCAGCACAGTGTGCTCTATGGCAATGACACTTTTCTGTCGACTGTGGAATAAACAGAGTTCACCTCAATCACATCCATGACCTCCTCTCATTGCTATCATCTCCCTCAGACTGACTGTGGATCTCATGTTGACACATTGCTGAAAAAGCAAACTTTGTTTTTTTATTCTGGGTTTGTTTGTTTGTTTGTTTGTTTGTTTGTTTTCTTTCTTTGACCAAGTGAGTTTACCACCAGATCAATTCTCTGATCTGTATCACCATGCAGACTCATGAACATCAGTGTAAGCACAAAGAGAATGAGCATCTGTAGAGTAAAGGGGACTCAAAGGACCCTTCCAGTAACTCTTTCCAGTAGATTTTTTCAAGAGCTATACCAGATTAAAGCATGACTTAATCACAGCATTAAACAGTCAGCCTTTACTCAGGCAAATTTTCCATTATCAAAGGACCATTTATGTTAGTGGGAAAAATCCCTGTTCTCAAAGGACTCTGGAAGTGCAGTGACAAGAGCAGTGCAAGTATTTATAAAAGTTTTCCAGGAATCTGGTTTGTACGATCAGTTGCATCTTGATTTAGGTTGAATGGGCCCAGAATTGTCACCTCTGTACCTGTTTTATGCACCATTCTCATAGCAAGAAATGTATCTTTCCCAGAAGGTTTTCCCAGGGCTGCTATGTAAGATGGCCTCGTGGAAAAGAGAATCACACCCAGAAAAATCTGTCACACACTGCAAAACCAATGAGATTTATTTATTAGAAAAAAATTCTCAGCCCATCAAACGCAAGGCCAAGAAAAATGGAAACAGGGCTTTCCCTTACACCTCCAGTGAAGTGTTTCGTGCCATCTCTGACAAACCATGTGTAATCTCAGGGCAAGCATGTGTCATGGGACAAGAGGCTGTTTATGCCCCAGGACCATACACGCTGAGCTCAATCAAGGGGAAACTTCCCCACAACAGAGACAGCTTTTTTGTGGAAACAACAAAACAAAAGGGAGTGCTGGGACAGGCTGCCCCCTCGATTGGAGGGGTGGAGGGTGTTGTTTCCAACAATCCACCTGCATGTTCATATCTGTCTCATTTGCATGCGTTTGTTTAAGCTTTTTAATTAGCAGAGGGCCAGATCCTGATTACATACACACGCAGGTACAACTCAATTGATCCCGACGCTGGCCCATCTTGCTGACCTTACAAACCATCTACCAACACCTTTCATTCAGCCGAGAGACAGAAGACACGTATCAGGCACATCAGAGAGCGAAGGGAGGGAGAGCACCCAGGAGTGGTTCGCTGAGGAGATAACAACAGCTCTCCTCCGTCTCTCTACACCTCTGTGGGATGGGATGGGGCTGGGCATGACCTGGCAAGTCCTGCTGATTTGCTTCATCCCACAGATTACCCAGCAGCCCCGCATCGGTGTAGTCCCACTGCCAATCACATGATATCACCCCTGCATAAATGCGCTTAAATTGCTCAAGAGCCATATGCAGCCCAAGAGCCCCCATGGGTATAAAGTATCTCGCTTTCCCATGCAGCTAGATCAGAATCAGGCGCAGTATTGGGTTAGGGAGCGGTAATAGTTGTTCCATAATTAACTCTGAAACCGGGTTCTCATTAGACGTTGCTTTTCATAAACACCCTTCCCTCCACGCATGCCTAATTTCCTACTACTCATCAGGGAGGTTAATAGGGACTGAAGTCAGTAGTAAAGCTCTCATGGGTTCCACCAAGGCAGATTCACACCCACATAAAAAAGGGCAGTGAACTGGGTGCATCTCTTTGACTATCTTCTTTTTTCCTAGATATATGCGCAGCACCTAGCAGCACGAAGATCAAGCAAGGCTGCTGCTGCCAATGAATGTTAAATACCTGTCACAGTGACACTCTGAAAGGGCAGGATATTATATCGCCCTCCACATTGTGTGAAGTGTTTGCTCAGTGTCAGCTCTATTCAAAACCACTGTCACATCTCTTTTAGATTTTTTTTATTATCGTTCACGGCTGTTGTTCCTTGGGAATATGCATGTATTCTCATTTATTCACAGCGCCCCATATCTGCAAGGTAATAAATGTGGGCAGATGTCTCATCCCACATAAAGCAGACCCTTTCTTATATGTCAAGATCAGGCCCATCTCATCTTTCTTTGAAATGGGAGTTTTGTCAAAGAGAAGAGACCAGGAAGGACAGATGCAGCTAAGGTAGGGCTGGGAGAATGGGTGAAATTGGGGTGGGAGGCAGAGAGCAGTTACTCTCCAAGCGGATAACTCTAGCTCCAGTTCTTTTGGGTGTGGGATTCATGTCACCATTGGAGAGTAAGGTGGGCACTTCATTTGCCCCTGCAAGCATTTACGCTGGGTGGATCTTAGCCCCCTGTTGCAATTGGATGTTCTTCTCCCAGAGGTGTGTGCCCCTCCTCTCTGTCTGGAGAAGGTGCTACAAGCCATCTAGTTTACCCCAGATGTCTGACATCAACCTGCTCAACATTAAGCAAGCTGCATCCCTCTCCTGGTCCCTGCTCCAGTGGCAGGGTCCTCCCTACCCAGGGGCAGGGAGGAGACAAGAGGCAAAGAGAACACAGTTAAGCTCCTAGTGCCTCTCCTCCTCCACTCCGACCCCGCAAATCCACACCCTGCTCATCAAGGTGGGGAGAATGTATTTTTGAGCCTCTTGAAATTAATTAACCCTCCACAACCTGAGCAAATTTAGCTGAGGGATGGCTTCTTAGCTGATTTCCAGCCTGAGGAACTAGCAAAGGGGGTCAACATGCAGTCTGAGAGCTCAGCACAAAGCAGGGATACCATGATGAATGGCCACATTTCTAAGTCCTTTGGTCACTCAGCTCATGACCTCAGAAGAGGAAAGGACCTTGCCTCACTGTAGTCACCTATGATGTCTCTCCACTCACTAGGATTCCCCATCCCAGGACTGGGACTTCCAGACGATCCCATCTTTCATCTGCCCCGTCTTCTGAGAAGCCTTCCTCCCACTCCACCTCCACTCCTCTCCACCTTAGCCCCCCATCTCCCTAGCTGACTCCCTTCCCGTCAGCCTGAAAACCGGCCACAAAAATACAAGGAAAGTTTCTGTGCCTGGGTGGTGATGAACAACACAGCCAAGTGATTGCCTGTGGAGGGTAGAAATTTAATTGGAGAGAGGCTTAGCGATTCCTCTTGCCAAAAGAGTGAAAGGAAAAATTCAACAGAGCAAACTCAGAGTGATGACGTCCTCTGGCCAGCCCGAGCAGATGCCAGCTGCCTGGGAAAGCATGGTCCTGACTGGGAAGGTGACAGGGGCAACAGAGTCCTTTTGGTTAGCAGTAGTATCTGTTCAATGTGTAGAGGGTATGTGATCTCCCCACCAACATAACGTACTCAACGATGGCAGACAGGAAGGAGAAACAGATATGAAGTGACATGCCCTAGACCATACGGCAAGCAAGTGGCAGAGACTAGCACAGCCCTGGGGCCAGCTGTACGGTCACTGCTAGCCTTCCCAATATCCTCCAGGTAGTCAACTGGGGAGTCCCCAGGAGTGCTGCTCCTACAGATCTCAGGGGCTTCTCCACCAGAAGCCCCCAAGCCCAGTATCTCACATGGGATGCCGCAGTAGCCATGAGCAGGTGTTCCTGTTGGGCACAGTGTACCACTCCTCTCACAGGACATCCTCAACTCATTCAGTCAAGCAGGGATGGCAGAACTCTTCACACATACAAGGAAATGATTATGGTATTTAACTTCTGATTGAAACAATTTCTTGGCAAGAAGATATAAACTGTATTCTCCTTTTTTTTTGGACCAGACAGCTAGGGTGGTTCATTAGCTATGCTCCATAGGTCAGCCCAGAACCTGCTTTTAAAGCAGTGGTGGACCTGAGAACTGGTCCCAGCACATATGTGAGGATTCCTTTGGACCAGGAATTTCCAGCTGGGGGATAGCCCCACAGCCAGCTGTCTGCCACCCCCCGCCAGCTCCCTCCCGCCTTGGCAGGAAAGCCTGCCATGAAATGCCACAATTTCCAGCCAGCATCATACCCAAAGGGCCATCACAACTAGTCAGGGCAAGTTAGAGCAACCCTAAGGCTGCTTGATGGCATGTTTGCCGAGTCCCATGTGTCCTCTCCAACGAAGAGCCTAGATGACAGAGAGGTGGCTTAAAGAATCCCTATAGTGGGCTAATTCTGGATTATGGTATGATGGCATGTGTGTGTGTGTATCAATGTGAAATATGATGGATATATCTGAATGAGTTCAGAGCCAACATTACAGCTTCGGGGGAGCCAATCCAACATTGTTACTCATCTAATTCCAAAGAGCAGTTATTCCTTTTAGTCAAAGTTTTATTTTTATTTCAAATGTGATGTGGTTACAAACTCATTCCCTTGTATAATTTTGCTTTCCAAGTTAATTACAAGATGTTCTAATTAATTATATTTAATGATTAACGTACAAACTCACAAGGAATGAATATAGCTTAGAGAACGTTTGCTCCCGAAAGATATGTCTAGACTAGTTTGGTTTATCAGGAAAAGGTTGAAAAAATTAAAATGAGAGAGAGCCAGAGAGTGAGAGCAAAAATACACTGTGTAAGAAAAAATAACAATAAAAAAAAGAAACCCAATTATGTCCAAACAAGAGCATATTTTTCTTTGGAGTTCAAACACCACCTTTAACCATCTCCCCACCCAGGATCTGATTACTTTTAATGGGACTCTGCTTGTGATTTAAGTTGTTGTTCATTTGTACAGTAATTAAGTTGAGTTGAGTTGGTGTCTATTACATCATGGTTTATATTATGAATTCACACTGCAATTATGTGTGTGTGCAAGGGTAAGTGAGCAGAAAAAGGACCTTCTAGTTAAGATCAAAATCGATAACTACAGCAGCCTGGGTTTAGCTCCAATCTCAGCCATGTCACTTCCAGACACCCAAGTGACACATACAGGAGTGGGGACATAGACTCCAGACGTCCTAGTAACACATACACTGGAGTTAAATGCCCATGAGAAAGCAGAATCCTCAGAAGAGACTGTGAGGTTAATCCTTCACCCCTCAGACTCGATGGCTGCTGACACTTGGGCACTAGTCACTGAGCAGGGAAACATCTAGCCCAGCAGGATCATGATTTCAAACAGCGTCTCTGTTGCCACTGGAATCAGTTAGGGGTTACAGAATGAAGCATCCATCCAGAGATAAAGAATGCACACAAATATCTATTGCACACACTTCTGCTTGTAACACACACACCATATGTGCATGTATAATACACACCTAATTTCTAATGCAAGAAAAGTAGACTTTATATAGGCAGAAATTGGAGTGGATTAAGCCAAAAAATGTGTTTCAAAGCCAGAATTTAAAAGCTTAATTTTTTTCCCCTTCCACATCTATTTTCTCCAATTCAGCGAATGATCAATAGGCTGAAAAACTCCACTAAATGTTAACACCAAGACGGCAGCAATGAAGATTTTCAAGCAGGGTGTTCAGAACCCCTGGGTTTGAAACATGTGGGTACTCTGCTGGGTTTAGTGCTTGTGGTGTCATGTTGCTTGGCAAGCTGGCTGGGGACAAGGACACCCCTCCACGAGGTGCTGCACGAACACAGGCTCTATTGTTCACCTGGGCGGCTGAGTGCTGGTGGCAAGGGACACAGAGATGCCAGCTTTCATTTTGTGCTGTGAGAACAGGCCAGCATCATGTCCCCGGATTTATTTTCACCAGCAAAAATACTGAAGTCTCATTACCACCTTTCATCAAATATTGCACCAGGGCAGGCTGGAGGGAGAGAAAAATCTTGTTTCACCAAGTTATGACAAAGATGTCAAACACTTCTGACAAGAACCTAAAGGAAAACACCACAACACCTTGTTCCTGCTAAAAACTTCACTTCCATTCTGGTGCTAAATAATCCTGACTTGCTGCCCCAGTTGTCCATCTTCAAGACTTTTACACTCTTGAGGCATCTTGGAAGCGGCCACAAGTGGATTATGAAGGTTCAAGAAAATAACAGCAGTAGAAAAGGGCAATGAGGAATGTGATCCCTTTCGGGTCTTCCAGAAATGAAGCTGTGCAAAGCAGGTCTGTGGGAAGAAATGACTTAATATTTGGATAAACTGAGCATCACTTTTATCTTCCTTTCATTTTCAGTGCTAGGATCCCAGCTATGCTCCCAAGTCCCTATTTAGCATCTCAGGCTACATTCTTGAAAGCGTTTAACTTCATCTGTTCTAGTAAATAAGACATGCATGGGGCTGTTCTTTGGCCCAGAGGCCAATTGGCATGGACCGACTTGCGTCCGTGCTGATAATTGTCTTTCCTTCCAAAACCGGGGGGCTGCATCTGAATCGCCTGTGGTGATGCTCCTTGGCCCGAGTTGTCCCTGGACTGTGCCCAGGCATTGTCTGGGAGAATGCTAGTTGGAACAGGACAAAATCATGGCCAGGGATCATGCTAAGGGTTGAATAGTTTGGGAAATCATGTGCCAGTACCCGGGCTTGAGCCCTGGTCTTGTTTAGTTTATCAACACAGCCATAGCTTCAGGTGCTTAAGTGTAATTATTTAGGGACCTAGTTCCCATGGATCTACCTGTAGAAGGTACCTAAAAACAGGTTACATAGTAGTCTGCACATGGCTCAGGAGCCTGCCTAAACTAACCAATAGAGAACACCACAGAAAAAAAAAAAAAAAGATAAAAAAAGGAAACCTTTTAAATCCTGCCTCCCTCTAGGATGTAGGTACCGTATTCTGGGTGGCAAGAAGACATCTCCCTTCCCAGAGGACTCATGACCCTGACCTCTCTCCTGGAGTTAAGCAAAGATTTTTCTCTCAGAAATCTGAGGAAAGGATATGCACTTTCCTCTTCCCCACCTCTTTTATCCCTCTTCAGAAGGACCTCACAGCAGATGTGTAAGTACTGGGTGAGCTCACTCCTCCATCTGAAAAGACTTGAACCGTCTTTCCAGGAAAATGCATGAAAAAAAGTGGAAGGAGAAAGGTCTAGGATGCTGAAGGAAGCAGAGGACAAATATAAAGTGTTGAGAGACACTAGCCAGGAGGGGTTGTTATTGACATGTAAGTTATTATTAATAAGCAATTGGGAGCAGGAGGGAGAAAAATAAAAAGAAATAGAGACTGGAAGACAACCTAAAATATCGTAGTAAAACGAAACTTTGCTTTACTGCTAATCCCACTGAAGTCTCTAGCTTGCTGTTGTCTTAGCAGAACATACTCTGAGAGTGACTTGGGATGTAATTTGAGTGTCTCTGAAGTGCTTTGTCTTTCATTGGCTCATCCAGTATTAAATCATCTGGCAATGAAGAAAAGTGTTTAAAGTTAACCTCCATACAGAACAAATTCCTCTGGAAAACTCTTGTCATTCAGCCCGGTTTACCCAAAGTCTGGTAGCATTGATTAGGCTGGGGTTAGGTTTGAACTTTTTAATGTGTTTTCATTTTTTCTGTTTAAAAAAAAAATGCAATTAAAAAACAGTGCTGTTAACTTCTTTGGACTTAGCCACTTGCTGGAAAACTTAGAAGGCAGATGTTTGAATTGGGGAAGAGAAAGTTGGTGGTAGGTTCCTGACATGCTTGTCTGTCATCCCTGGACAATGAGACTGCAATTGTAGCTCCCCCAGGACACAAAAGTCCTATGTAGGCGACACTTCAGACCCAGGGAAGCAAGGTACACCCCTTCTCGATAAAACGAAGGGCTTTGCAATTAGGCCAGAGCCAGTGCTAAAAGCAGCCTAGTATCCCTGCTCAGGGGTAGCCTGACAGGTCCCCTCCACCTCCGATTCCATGAGTGGGTCTTTTGTGTCCACATTAGTCTTTTCTTCTCCACTTTTCAAATGCCAGGGAGGCAAGGAAGCCTTTGATGTTCCCAAGAGCTCTGCTTCAATGCGTTTCTCTGCACACACCCACCAGTGTTCAGCCAACTCAGGGAGCTCCTGGTCCGCAGGCAGCTTGACGCGTCCTCCCAAAGGGCCAGCACTGCGCCTCCTCCACACATCCACCTGGTCCTAGCTGGTCCTGTAGGTGGCTTGACACCTGCCACTTGCTCTCAGCTGCCTCCACCCCCTTCAGCTCCAGTCACCTTGGCTTTTTTCCCTTGTTTCCAACCCAATTCCCTATTCTCACTAGCTATGCTGACAGTCCTGCTCATCTCTTCCTACCCGCAGGCTTGGGAAGCTGAAACACCCCCGTCAAGTAACACACCTAGCTAACTGTGTAATGCTGTACCTATGGGGCAATTCCATCCCAGCACCTGCAGGGATCCTGATTACACCCTAAAACATGATATTTCAATTTCATTATCTGATCGGGCATTAGCAACGAGCACCACTAATGAGTATATTAGTCAGTTCCTTTATTAAACTAGCGGCAGCATTTGATGCAATGACCTCCTGATGTAGTTCTTTGATGCCATGTGAGTTGACTTTTATTTCTTTTTTTTTTTTTTAATGGAGAAAGATACAGCAAGGCAAATGGAAAAATGGTGAGGAGCAGAATTAGCACATTGACAGTGCAGGCAAATACACGTTCAGCGAAGGGAATGAGTTTTACAGGAGCTGCAGAAACGGCAAGTGACGAGCTCGAGCTAGCTAGCTAATATTTGAATATACCCATTCATTATTTCTGTCATTATTATTACAAGTTTTGTTGTTGTTGCTATTCTATTATGCAGCCAGTCCTGCGGACTGGTTTTGCCATCTATAAGCTGGCGATCTTTCACCCGTAACAATTGTTGTTTGGCCGTATTACCACAGGGCTCGTTGTGCAAGAGGCTGTGCAAGCCCAGAACAAAAAGGGGATATCAGCCCCAGGGCATTTCCAGTGTAAGTGTCAGATGAGTGACAACTGGCAGATACAGACGGACAGAGGAGTATGAGGAAATGGGGACACACGTGTGGCTGATTCAGGGGTGAAGGTTTGGAGCACAGCTTCAGGCTTAGCCAGCTACCAACTCTATCGGGGAAGCATTGCACTTAGGTACACAAATTTCCATGTCCTGGCAAAACTCCAGGCTAGGGAATAACACAGAATATCCTACCAAAACTCACATTACAGTTTCCACAAGAGAAATCATTGCACTTTTCCTTCCAAGGTACTCTGGTAGTGCAGTCACAGCCCCAGATGACTCCTGCAGCCCTTTCCAATCATGACTGCATTTTCACAGATTCCATCTAAGGTCCAGTTCCAACCTGATAATCATGACAGTGTTCAGGGATCTTTCAGATATTAGAAGTATTAAGCTAGCCTAAATTGAAGCATTAGATACCTTGTACCCATGCAAATGGCTTGCATGGGCTTACATAAGAAGCGTTTGCACTGGCCATAGATCATTTGTGGCACTGTACCATCATTCTAACATATGAAACATCACCCTACAATCCACCTGGCTTTGGGATTTTGATGCTGGAAGGAAGTCACTAAATACACAGGAGATCTTAACAGAATTATTTCTGCAGTTATGTTCCTCCAGTAGGTCAAGAAGCAGCAAAGCAAGCTGGAAACATGAGGAGAAAAAATAGCTCTGTTGATATGGCAAGCATTGGAAGACCCGACTTGCCTACTTGCTACATGACCTTGTGTCCAACAGGTTAAAATACTATTGCCACTGTGCCAAGTATGTAGTCTAAACCTAACAGTCATGTGCCACCAAGCTATTGTCTTCTTCACCAAAAGTAAAGCCCTCTGCTCCTGGCTGCCATGGAAGATGGTGCCTGCACTGTCCCTACTGATAATCAACCCAGTTGGGGTTTGTGCTGAGTCCAGTGAGCTGGTTCAGATTTCTTTTCAGGGGAAAGAGGGTCCTACATGAAGGTCCAAGGTCAAAATACTATCCAGTCTTCAGATAACTGCAGTAAGGGACCCATGACTTCCCTTGACCAGGGCTGGCAGGAGAGCATGTCACCACTCACTTCCACATTAGGTGGGAACTGCTCATTTTTGGGGATACCTACAGAAGATCTGGGACCCCCTCCTTCTGGTATGCTGAGGTAGCTCAGACAAAGGGTTGTTTTTTTAGTAGACCCTCTTCTACAAACCACCCAGCCAAGCTGTGTGTCCCAGCAGCCCTACGAAAACCAAGTCGAAACCCAGCATACCCAGATCTGTAATGGGCTGGCTTCCATCTGACTGCCCAGTTAACATCCTCCTGCTACCTCCTTAATTATAATCCCTTTATTTTATCTAACCCCAATTGTAACAGTTAGTGAGTCACCGGGCTCCATAACAAGACGATCAGGACACATTTCATATTACACTGCAGTTTTCATTCCAGGGCGTGGGCTGAAGGCGTTGTTTATTTATTTTAATTTGGTTCGGTTTGGGGCTTTCTCACATGTGATGGAGTACAGAGATTTAAGAAGGGGGTAGAAGGGTGGAAGGGGTAAAAAACAAAAACAACCTCAATCCATCTGGATCAATTAAATCTTGTTGAAAAGTTTTCAACCCCAGGGTTGCCTGAGGTAGGTCTAATAGTCACACTCTTTGGCACTTAATGAAAATGCTAATGATTTCTCCTTTGGAATATATTTTCACTTCTAGTTTGAACAAGATGCATCTCTCCTCCAATCAATTCCACAAGCTCTTTTTTTTTTTCCCCTCCCCATTTTCGTGCGTGCCCCTTCAGGGCAAATTAAGAAATTATTGCCTCTATCCAAAAAGTAGCTGAAATCCGCAGTCTTATGCTTCGCGTCACAGGGGTGGGGAGGAAAAATCTTTGCATGGTAGCAACAATCCCATTTGTGTCTGACTTCCATAGGAAAAAATGGCGTAAAACCATTCTCACCCTTGTTCACCAGGGAAAGCTGTGGGTGCAGATCTCAGTTGGTGAAAATCACCATCAAGTCAACAGATCTTGCTTTAGATTTACAGCCACTGAAGACCTCATTTGTAATGTTCCACTTTCTGGTTAGTAGTTCATTGCAGCAAGAATAAGACTGAGAAAGAGAAAGAGAGAGGTTTAAATACAGGATGAGATTCATCTCGTCTAATTTCTAAGGGATTGGAATTGAGATCAGTGCTTCAGTTCATCCACATATGACAGAAAAAGGCAGATTCTCCCCACCCCAAACTGGACCCTTTTTGATGTCTGAAGTACGATGGCTGAAACAAATGCACCGAGCAGGAGAATTGCCATAAGTCAAACTCAGTTAGAATTTGCAAAGGAAATTCAAACAAATCGCAAAAGTTTCCAGTAAAGGATGTGAATACTGAACATGGGCTTAGAGGCATAAAACTTAATGGGAAAGAGGGAATGCGAATAGGAAATGCCTCCTTGAAATTGCTGTCAGCTCAAGGGGAAACTATACGATCTCCCTACAGAGGTCTGGTAGAAAAGGCACAGAGAATCATTAGTTTTGCCTGTACTCGTACACTAAACGAGGCCAGGGAATGTGATTGCTTCGCTCTTAGCTGAGTCCCCAGCAAGTTTTGTCCTGTGGCACCTGACATGCTGAGGCATGGTTTAGAAGACACCATGTGCCAGGCATCGTTCCCAGTACAAAGTACCCATGGGACCACTTTTTTTTTCGGTGAAGAGGTGGATTTTAGAGTTTAGGTGTACTGTCTCAAGCCATGCCCTGCCATTTGTCTTTAGGATCAGAGAATAAGCCCTGGACCATTTTATTTCCTTGTCTAAACATAGGCACAAAGTCTGACTTTGAATAATTTTAAGAGGTCTATCAAATCCTAGGTTGAAGGAGTTGATTCAGAAAATGTGGGCTGGCATCAGCAATAAGTCAGACTTTGGAACACCTTCAGCAGTAAAGAATAATTAAAGACATGGATGTAAATGAAAATTGCAATAAAACACAGCATGTTTTCTGACAAAGATAGATCACTCTGAACTGACCTGATAGTTTGCTTTGATAAGATCACTGATTTTCTAATGAAAGGAAATGCAGTAGATCTAATCTCTCTGGACTTCAGAAAAGCATTTGGTTTAGTACCTCATGGGAAATTATTAAGCGGTAGAGTATGGAGATTAGGAGAAGTTTAGGATGGAGAAGGGAATCACTACAGAGGAAATGACAACAGATGGTGTTGAGAGAGGAAGTATTGAGCTGTAAGGAAATTATGACTGCAGTTCTTCAGAAATCTGGTTTGGAATTTATTTTATTTAGCATTTTGTCAAACGTCCTTGTCACAAAGAGTGGGGCAATGTTATTAACATTTTCTGCTAACAGAAACTCAGAAGGCACTGTTGTTAGTGTATAAGAGCATAAAGTTACCGTATAAGATGAACTGCATGTTCTTGAGAACTGAAGGTTCAGTACTGACAGGGTCATGCATCTCTCCTAACTTCATCTATGTTGAACATGTAGTCCAATGTAGCTGGCTAAATTACAGCTATACTCAAGTAAAGACACAAGTAGATAAATCAGTCTCCAAGGGTGTCTTTTTTAGACACTTATAGTAAGATATGATACCTATTTTCTGTCATGTGTCTGTAGAGGAACCATAGACAATTAGCCCAGGCTGTACAACACCCTTACGGACATTCAAGATGGATGCATTACTAGATTACACACTAATCTAGTTTTTGAAGCTATTCAATTTTTAAAAAGGTCTGAAAAGTGGGATTCATGGACTAACTATTAGAAGAGAACATGTGACATGACTGCCCAAAATGTGTCTTACAAGGTATTTCTAATAGGGATACTTCCATCTTGATCTACACAAAACACACAGAGGACGGCCTCCAAAGTACCAGAGTAATTCCAGAGTAGAGAACAATCCTAGTTGCCTGTATTTAGGACAGATGAACTCAAGAGTACAAAGCTGAAGTACTGGGATGCGTCAGGAAATGGTGACTCCATGTCAGGGGAAGATAATATATGTCTTGGCTTCTTTAGCTGACCAAGTGAAGATTGAGACAACAGCAATGATTTATAGAAATACATCAGGAAAGTAAACAGGGAGAAAAAAAAAAGATCCATTTAAACTAAAAGACAGCATGGGCACAACAAATGGCATAAATTGAAACTAAATAAACACAAGCCGATGGAAGAAAGACTAGGGTGAAGGACCTGAACTGGTTCCAGTTAGCATATTGGGAGCAAAAACACGAAGACAAGAAACTTCTTTACCCATGAACCCTTTTCAGCTCATAGAAGAGATTAAAAGAAGAAGAGAGATGACTTAGAGACTCAAGAGATGCCCTCCAGTTTTACGGGTCTGTATGGGAGAGAGAACAAGCAAACTTTATGAAGAGGAAAAAACCTGTCTGGCATGCTATACCAAAAACTGTATGGTTGTCCGTTTAGCACTTGGTACTTCCTTCTTCTCACTAGGCTGCTGGTGTTTCACTTGAAACAATACACCAATTGAATAGCGCATTGACAGATTTGCATGCCACAGTCCTCCTACTTCTGATTTCTTTGTTGCATTTGTGTACATCTAAGCCTGGAGAAAAGGAGGGGGGGGGAGGGGGGGGGAACACCACACCAACAACTAGCAGGAGAAACAAAATAAACACATGCACACAGCACTTCCAAACTGGTCTTGAGAGCAAACAACAGTAGGAAGGGATAACTACCACTCTCAGGGCTCTCAGATGATCGAGTCAGTGAAGCAGACACAGGAAAGGGGATTTCGAGAAACAAATAATACCAGTGCCTGAAATGGTAGCTTTGCTGTAAAGAGAAAAGAAACACATGCTTTTCAGCTGGAGTGGATTTCTTATGTTGCTCAGAAGTGACTGGCTCATCCTCAGTGTAAAGGACCGGTGTTGTATGAACCATTCTGTATCAGTTTCCCTTCCAAGTCCTCTGCCTGAGCCGTCAGGTTATTTCATTTCTGACAGGCAGCACAAACAGCAGACGAGGGTAACTCAAGTCCCCGACGCTGCTGAGCAGACATCCATCTGTGCTTCCTGGGGGTGCATATAAATATATATATGTACTTTGTCAGGGCTGGATGTGGCTGAACAGCTCTGGCCAGGAGGTGGGACAGGTGGTCACAGTCCCTAGTTTTCACAGGGTACTACATTAGCTTGAGGTGCTTGTTAGGATCCCTGATGTCCTGTGAGCTGATCTTAGCCAAAAGGGAACCGTGCAGTCACAGCATCCTTCTCGCTTTGCTCACCCAAAGCAGCAAGTCCCCTGGGAACGCATGGACCTGAGGAAGCTCTGCCAGAGCTCTGATTATCAAAGCACAGGCAAAATGTGTGCTCTGCAAGTAGTTTAACAATTTTTGGGTCCATCATCATTCTCCTTGTTCGCATATGATCTTGTTTATGCTTAAGCCAGCATTCTGAAACAGGCACTGCCAGGTTCCACATCATGACGGCTACAGAGTTGGCTCTTTTATTATGTATCCATTCCTAACTGAAAAAAAAAAAAAAAGGCATTTGCCCCAGGGGAAGAAGGAGGTGAGCTACCGTCTGAGCTCTTCTCTGTACCACCCTCTACCTCACACAGCTTCAGAGCCAACATATACAAAATTTCCTTTGCCTTCAACCTACGTACCCAAACGCAGTTCCACTCCCAACTATTCCCTCCCTGCAGTTGTTTGCCCACTTCTCAGAACTACATTTCAGCTCTATATGGCCTGGATCCAGTGGAGAAAAAAATCTCTTAGCACCAATGCCATTGTTTGCTTGGATTCACTTGGTACCGGAGCATTCACTTCCTTGATAGACCAAGACTCACAGCTGAAAGTTAGGACATTTTCCTGGAACTAGAGCTGGGAATTATCCCCAAACTCTGCATTTAAGCAGAATAACGTCAGGGGAATCTGGACCTCTTTTTGATCTTTATAACATCAGCCCCTCTCTCTCCAAGCTCAAAGCAAGGCAGATTGTGACTTGCCATCTTGGCCCACATGAACATCAAGATAGATGCTGAAGACTTCTTTGTTCCTTGAACGTCAACCGTAAGTGTGAGTCATTGTGGCTTCAGGAAGCAAGGAAGCTCTCAGACAAGGTCTTTCTGAGGGACAGATGGGATTTGATAGATGATGTAGAATATCCAGTTTTAAAGATATGAAACTAGATTCTCAAAGGCACTTGTTTCCCATTGATTCCTAAGTGCCTTTATAAGATCCAGTCATAATGACTGAATCTACAAAGAATTAATTTTGAGGGAACCTGAGTGCTTTGTTCCACCTTGCTACAGTGTTTAATAATACAGAGTATCCATATATTGCCTAGACAACAGCTCAGGGCTCAGTTGTACTCTTTATCTCCTGATGAGCGGTCTCTTTCTTCACAACCAGATCCACTCTCTTGCATCGCAAGATGTGATGGTTCACCTCTCGGTACAGGTCCGTGTCTTTTTCTCATTAAGTGAATTCTCTGGGATTTCTTACATGAGGGTGGAGTAACTTAACAATGAACAACTTGGCAAAATTGGGCTTTATGTAATTACTTGAGGATTTGGCCCAACATACTGGTACAACATGAGATGTATCTCATGATCTTTCACTTGCGTAACCCTCTTCCTCTTGTTGTTTATTGTCATCCCTTGCTGGGTTAGTTCCTTGGGGCAGAGACCTTTTATTTAATTAGTCTGGAAAGGGCCTGGCACACCTACAGAGCCATATTAATAATGAGAAACAGTACTAACCTCCCCACAAGAAGATGTGAGCTTCCTTGCAAGATATGTGGCTGGGTACGACCACAGTGATCAGTTGTGCTCTGAACCAATAGGGCTCACCTTGGTTTGTCTTGGGTGGGAAACGTATCACCAATATGTCCCCAGGCTTTTTCTCCTCTTATGTTCAGAGAAATGTCATTATGATAGATCATCTGCCGATTAGATTTACCTCAAATAATAAGATAATAAGTGTTTCTTCCAGCCTCTGGAACTCCCTTTCCAAGACACTGGAAGAGGAAAAAAATAGCAAGTGGACAGCAGGTGTCATGGAGCTTGTCTCCAACTGATATTTATCTGATGGTTGACTGACTTCTAATAGGGTAGAATTAAGTTTGCAGCTGGAGCTCCCTTATTAGTCATAAAAGAGAAAGAAAGAAATGAAAGAAAAGAAAGAAAGAAAGATGGAAGAAAGGAAGGAAGGAAGGAAGGAAGGAAGCTAGCTTAAGCATGTGTTTGTAACTTCCTAGATACAACAGAGAAAACAGAAGCAGGCAGTGATTTCTGGGTGTTTCATAGAGCATAAATTCATTAAAGCTGTTGCTACAGGTAGTGCATTCAAAACATCTTTTCTGTGTGGATTCTCTAATGTTTAATAGGGGCGGATCTCGCATTGCTGCCTTTCTTTCAAAAAAAATTCCAGCTCCAGTCAGTTGCCTGTTTTCTGACAACTTACAGGAGCTACATATCTTTAAATCTTTAGCCCTGCTGCCAAATGTGATTGAATTTGGCTAATGGCTTCCAAAGTTACCGGGTGGACAGACATGTAGATATGCACACACATCCCGGCACAGAGCACTATCTCACGAGCCAAGTTTCCATCGGAAAGGAAGCCTAACAAGAGCAACATGACCACCTCCCTCTTGCTTGCACCCCAGATGTGAAACGTTGATCTGCACCCACATTGAAGATTAGACTTCGCAAAGAGCCCGGGAACAGACAGCCCAACAGCCCTCATTTAGCCCGTGCGTCATGCCTTGCCAAAAGTAGCATGCTTCCCTTTGTCACTAGTTCAGGAAGAGTCTAGCTTGAATCAAGAGGTGTCATTGACTTTCCCTTTTTGTCCCATCCAACAAAGCCAGTATGCTAAAATAGAACTGGAAGAGCATGCTGCATGTGTGGCTTTTTGCTGTTTATACTGCACAGCCTGAATTTTGGAGGCCTCATTTTGGAGGCTCTCTCTACTGTCAGTTAGAAAAGTAGACACCTCCAAAAGGCAATTTAGACATTGCTTGAACTGAATACAGTCTTGTTAGTCAGAGGCCAGAAGGAAGGAGTATTTAATCCGGACCAGAATGTGATTTTTTTTCTTTTTTTTTTAGGCTAAAAAGGACCCCAAATCATCAAACCTTGCCACCTCCCTCAGTTTGCCTGATTCTTTTGATAGCTTCCAGGCTGTGGATATTAGCTTTTTATCTGTGGATATCAGAGACAAAAGACAATCTGAAAGGCAACAAAACTATGCTGAGAATAAAACCAAAGTCTATTTCAGAAAAAAAAAAAAAAGAGAAAGAGAAAAAAAAGACAACAACACACGCTAAAATATTCCGTATGCTCTTACGGTGAGTTGCCCTCGGCACATAGAGAAAGATTGTAACTAGGCACAATCTGATAAGGCAGAATGCAACTGCTAACTACTAGGCAACCACCAAATAAAGAGAAAAAAAAAGGACAGAATCAGCATACACACAGGAAAGAAAATGGTAGAAGAGGGAGGTGAAGCTGAGTCTCTGTGCATAAAATATTGCTATTCATGGAGAAGCAGATGTTAATAAAACTTTGCAAGGGTTTCCAAGTGAAGCTGTGAATGACGCTGCAGTTTGGAGGCCGCACAAGGATGCCTATTGTAGTCTAGCTGGTTTTCTTTCCCTTTTTGTTGCATGGTGGAGAAACACACGCTAACCGCATAATCACAAGACACACTCAGCACCTCCTTCTCCCTCTGTAGGTCTCATCCCATTGTCAAGCCTTGTCATTAATAGAAGCCTTGATCCTGCAATATGAAGCACGCACGACATGGCTGGTTCTCACACATTCAGCTGCTCTTCACATGGAAAGCAGTCGTGCACCAGGATGCCGAGGAAGGGTGTTGTATTGTAAAGATTCCGGCCAAGGTCTGCAAAGCTAGTTTTGTTCCCAGCTTACGGCTTCCCAATAAAACCTGTGGACGTTAGCACATAATTAGAAGTTAAATTCTGGTGGATCTAGACCTGAGATCTCGAAGGACAATTACTGTTTCCTGGCACAAGAGCTCTGATCGCTGATTAGGAATTCGACGCACTACTGCAATGAATATTAATGCTAATAATAATAATGCAGGAGATCTAAGCTTGCAGCTCTGGTTCAAGCAGACTTCCTATTGAAATTAGCCAGGCCTCTGTGCATCCTGAGAAAGTGCGTCTCCTTACAAAATGGAAATGTGATCTTGCAGTCCTACCCCATGGTAGCAGTCAGGCCCAGGAACAGCGCCAAACAGCTCAGCAAGATGAGCCCGTACAAGGGCCGTTTTAAATAAAGGAGGAGTAATCATGGAAACATGGCTCTCTGGATTTGAACCAAGCCCCTGAGTCACAGTGCAGGACCCCCCTGTTGTAGTTTCTGTAGAAACACACAGCAACGTGGGAACATGGCCTTGTGTGAAGAGACAAAGGGCGAAATCTCTTATTCTGGGATTTTAAGGCAAACTCTTTCACACCAACCTGCTTTTTGGTTTGAGCAAATCACTTTGCTTACTTAAGTTTGTTTTTTTAAAAAAATTAATACCGAAATGGGTTTCGACACATTTTTCCTCACGGGGGTGTTTGGGAGCCTGAGTTAATAAATGCTTGCCAAGCGGTAGAAGATTCTCAGATGAATCTCACTTCCCCTGGATGTGTACCTTGCTCATTGCGGCCGTGTCTGAACGCTTACGCATGTATAATTAAGAAGGACCATGATAACAGAAAGTGCAAAGCGCTGCTCGTTTCTCACTGCATAATCACGTCTTGGAGGTGGGTGGCCAAAGAGGGAAGCATTGCATCAGGTGTGACAGGGTTTGCTGCTGAGGTATGTTCTGGGAACGGTCGTTTTTTGTCTTTCACCAAATTGAGGCTAGGTATAACCTTTAGATTTTTCACTATATGCTAATTAAACCTTCCCTGGGCATTCAGCTATTCCCTCCAGCCCCTGGTTGCTTTCTGTGCACAAACCCTCTACAAGCCTACACAAGCACCCATCAGCTTTCATTACAATTTACCTGCAAAATCACGCACTCCTGCTTTCATTTAAAAAAAAAAAGAAACCCAAAAAAACCACCCCAAACCTAAGTTATAAAAACCATTGTGAAAGCCAGTGAAATAATCTGTTGCCTACAAATCAGGCCTGGGATGGCAGGAATTAGACCTCCCACATCACATTAGCTTGGAGGGCTCTCCCTTCCCCTTAGCCTGCAGTGGAATTCCCATTCCTACCACTGCGGTGGAAGCCAGTTCTGGCCCAGTGTCTGCATACCACCCATCCTGTAGCTTCAGTGTGCTTACTTCAGGACTAAAAAAAATTAAGGGGAGAAATGATTGTGAACAAACAGCCGCCTCTTTGTTGCGTGTGGTATAGGCAAGGCAGGTGGAAGAATCCCACCTTGGTCAGAGGCCAGGTTGCACGGCCTCCCCGATCTTTTGTCACCGAGATCTACGTGATCTCAGGTGAGGCAACGTGTTAGAAAGGGAGAAAAGGCAGGCTGGGTCAGGCAGTCTGACAAGGTGGTGTTGGTATGTTCCCTAGTGTCTTGTCCAGCTTCAAGCCCCCTGTACAGTAAAGTCTCTACTTTTGTAGAACTACTCCACTTCCCTCAACCTCTCACATCAAAGAAGATCCTTTCTGATACGTAAATTCAATCTGAGCTCAACTTTGCCCCATCACTAGTTGTTATAATACATAGCCATGGCACTGTATTATCTCAATGCTGTTGGTTCCATAATTTGTATTGCCAAAGATAATCCTGCACACGTGTAGACAGCTCTAGATGGTTATCATGTCATGTGTACAAAGTGGAGATATCTCCTAGCCAAGTGGTACAATTCAAGCTCACAATGGCCTCTCAGAGACGAGGGCCTCACTTGATCCAGTGGCCATCCCTATGCGGTGAGGAACACTGGGTTGTTCTTGTCATCTGAGTGTTGTTCCTGTTTCCCTGCTCATGTCTCACTCTGCCAACCAAGATGGTCTCCATCATGATGGCTCCCATCAGCACTCTGTGCACTTGTGTGCCAGACTCCTTGATAAAAAGAGGAAGGAGGAGGAGAAGGAGGAGGACTATGAGGAAAGCCAGTGCTCCAGGTTCTACCGTCTGCAAAATTGAGGGCTTGAAAATACTGACTCAAGTCAGTGGGTGCCAACTCACCGAAGCCCGTACCGCACCCTCTCTTTTTGGCATACCTGAAGCAAACACTGGGGAGCCTTCAAAATGAGGGCTGTACAATCATTGAGATCTACAAAATGGCTTGCAGGACTCTGCCAAACTGGGTGCTGCAGCAAGAGCTTGGGGAAGGCTGGAGTCGGCAGGATGTTTTTGGAGAAGAGAGGTAGTAGGATCTCAGATATTTGAGCATTTCACCCACTGATGTTTCTGAGAGAGCACAACAAGGAGCAAGTGGATGTGAGCATTCAATGGTGAAGCCAGTTGATCCTCCAAATCTCCTACTCCAAATACTCCCCTAAATACACAGCCAGGTATATTACACAGTACAGGCAGCAGCAGCTTTCGTGCTGGGATCTGGCCCTGAGGAAAGGAAGACCGCAGAAAGGGGAGCAGGAACACCCAAAGAGGGATAAACAATTCCGTTTAAGAGGTGGAGTAGGGTACAGAAGAAAAGCAGTGAAGAACTAGTCTAACAAGCTTCAGACTCCCTGAGATAAGCGGGGACCCCTCCTCAATGAGGAAGAGGCCATGCAGAGACACCGGTTCCCATCCAGAGCCATTAAGGATTTTCCTAGGGACTTGAAGGGGGTTTTGGATAACATGCTACAAAAGGGCTTATAACTCTGCTGAACCCTGTTGTGTTCACTAGTGCAGTAGTTAATTAGGAAATTATTTCAAAAAATCAGAAAGGATGACAACAGGGATTTTGATGTGATATACTAAAATCAGTTGATTCGAGTTTTCCCACTGCACACTTTTGCATCATGATGAGGAGGACAATATGCCACCACCACATCCAGGAGGAAAACAAGGAAGTGGACAGGCCGTCTCTCTTTGGGAGCTCCTGGGCAGAGAGAATATATAGAACCTGGATATGCAGAAAGTCATTTATAGAAATGGGATACACTCATGTCTCTTGGATATGATGCGTCTGCAAGAGCAAAGATGCCCCTTAGCTTCTTTTGCATAGCTAATGAATTTGGTAAATATGATTATGAAGAGTCTAAAGCAATACCCATCGACCTGTCAACAAGGCAAAGAGTTAGAGTTCTTCCCATTGAAGATCCAAGTCCTCACACAGCCTATGCCTGCATTCAAATCTCGTATCTCATTGGTCCTCATTGGATATCCCACATGGTGGAAGGTCAGAGGGCTGCCAAAGCCCAGTGGAAAAGCAAGATGCATCTAGGTTCATGAACCTCTTCGATAGTTGCATATTTTTCCCTTGTGGTTTGCCAGCAAAGGAGATACCTTCTCAGCCATTCCCAGCTATAAAATGGTTGGCAGTTCTCTGACAAATTGAGCGCCTCGCTCATGATCCTGCCCTTTCAGTTATCCAAAAGTTATTTTCCATAATGGGTAACGGCTGTTTGCCTGAGGGGCAACTTATGATCTCCTCGGCTTGCCATGTAACTAATAAGTAATTGGTGGTTTAGGAATACTGTGAAGTCTTGTGTTTTTCCTTGGAGACAGCAGACAAGACAGGAGAAATTATTTCCAATGGTGAGTGTATTAAGGAAGAGGAGGTTTTAAGAACCACTGACAAATATCAGCCCATAAGGAATATAGCTGAATCTGTCTTCAGTCACCTCAAGGTCAGAGTGAGGGTCTGACTTCTCTCATCCCTGAAGTTCCTTCCCATGTCATTTACTGCATTTGCTACTTTTCCAGGAAAACATTGTATTTACTTCCATTCTACTCTCTACAGTTCCCCATACTTCTTCTCTCTGGAGGTGTTCAGACACTTTTCAGTAATGCTGGAAGGACCATGACCAATATCTCCCTGTTCAGTGGCATCCACCAGAAGCAAGCCAAAGGCAGGCAGCAGAGGCAACAGCCTTCATAGATACCCAGCTCAGCAACCTGAGGGTCTCACACAGCCTCTGGTTGGAAACATTGCAATCCTTCTGAGCCACCCAGGACCTCGTCTACCGGGACCAGTTTGCTGCGGTCTCTTGCCACCTAGCTGTACTGTTTAAAGACATAATCAAACGGATTCCTGAAAAAAAGCCCTGACTGTAAAGTTCTACTACAACCCCTAACACACCTGCTAACACAGCTATTGCCTGGCTGTGTGCTATCAAAGGTGTAATAACACGGCCGCATCCTGCTAAAGCTCCAGGGGAAACCTTGAACAGAAAAGCCTTCATAGTCTTGAGGCAAGGAAAATATTATTGCACTTCCACAAAGCAGCTTCCCTTCCTCCAGAACAACCACCTCAGGTCTTTCATCTCAGTGAGCTCTTGGCGTTTATTATTTTAGAGCTTTTTCGCATCAAGAAATTATTATTTTTATTCTTGCTTTGAGATCACTCCTTATTGTTAGTTAAATAAATCAAATTGGTGGAGAAAACAGCAAATGCTTAGCAAAAGTGTATTTCATCGAGCTGTCTGATCCTGAGGATCCCAGGTATTTATTTGACATGGAAAACCTACTCAGTTGGTTTTATATACACATATATATATCATAGGTGTGCGTACATTCCTGTGATGGCTAATATCAAGTCTCTCTCTCTTTGCTGCTGGAGGTGATCATGTTTCTTGAGTACAGACCTAAAGACTGTCTCTTTCATAGGCAACAAAAAGTGAAAGTCCAGGAGACTTTCATTGATTTCATTTCCCTTGGGAAATTTAAGGTTTGTCAGCAAAAGTGGAAGCACTTCACTGGGAAAGGAGAGGAAATGAGATCATGTTCCCATCTGCCTCGCTCTGTGCTTCTCCAGCAAAACTTCTCCAACAGACTCTGGGAAGGCTGATACAGATGGTGAACCCTGAAAAAAAATAATAATCCTAGGTTTCTGAGGGACCTGGGAAATCCTGCACACATCCCTGGATATACCATCACTTGTTGAGCATCCCTTAGTGCCAGATGACTCCCTGCTGCCTTTCAAATGCTGCGGTTTCATGGAGCAGCTGAATATTTGCTTTTTATTCACCCTTTGATCAAGAACAACTCCAGCAGCAGCCAGTGGGCTCTGCCGGCTTCCCTTTTGGATCTGACCCATTTTGGGTACTGATTTCTGCAATAACCATCCATGCATGCTTTAAGGCATGTTTTTGTTTCTCATCTATCTATTCACTTAACAAATTAGCACAGTCTAGTCTTATGCAAATTGGAGGTTCGGTTTCCTTGTGTACATTGAAACTCTTCCTCTGCCCTTACCAGCCAATGCGCAGCTAGTGTTATTTCCCTACTAGAATGGTTTTTTATTGTTCGCTGCAGGCTGTAGATGTTAATATGTGTGAATACAACGCAAGTAAGCTGAGCATGTGTTTTACTATATACAGAGAGTAAAACATGGGGACAGCAGAGAGAGAAGAGATGGGGGGCAGAAGAGAAAGGGTCAGATTCATTTTGCTTCAGATGACAGCAAAAAATAAATAGAAAAAAAAAATTGGATAGTTTGCAAGGAGAGAGTTCAACTAATTACCTGCACTGAGCTCAAACACAAAATGGCAGCTCCCTGCCTAGATGTCTTTATAGAGAGACGGAGGGTACCTCTGGCATATGAGGGCAGAGTACAGGGAAAGCAAGATATAATTTCCTTTCAGTAGCACCTAGAGATCATAGAATCCTAGAATCGTTTAGGTTGGAAGAGACCTTTAACTAAGATCATTGAGTCCAATCATAAATCTAACACCACCAAGTCCCACTAAACCATGTCCCTGAGTGCCAGATATGCATGTCCACAAAGCCCACGGATCAGTGTTCTAGATGAAAAATAGAAATCTGTTTATCAGGCCCGCAGAGTGTAGAAACAAGAAAAAGGAGGAAAACTTTACGAAGGCAGGAGAGAGATTGCAAGGAGAAGATCCCACAGTAAACCACAGACTAGATCCTACTGCCCCTAAACCCCAGCTCCAAGCTCTGACGACTGGACAATAAAACCTGCCACCCAACTGTTGTTTTCACTGGATTTCAGCCAAGCTAAAGTGGGACATGATTTCCACGTAACTGTAATTTTGTCAGGGGGGTTGTGATGTGTCCTTTGCCAGCATAGCTAAAACACCGTAATAGATGCTATTCTGATGACAGCCATGAAAATAAGTAGATAGATTAACAGACTGATAGACAGAAAGAGTTTGAAGTAAGGAAGATACAGAGAGAGAGAGAGAGAGAGATGGATAGATAGATGAGCAGGAAGAGCTGGGAATATAAAAGATTATATAGATAGATAGACAGATCTTGGCATAAAGCACGCGCATCAAGGTGCAGTTGGCAGCCCTGATTTAATGCATCATTTGTTCAAAGTGCTCATCTCCCTCCCTTTAAGTAAAACGAAGTTGTTTGTTACGTGTTACGGAACAAATCTGTGTGTGGGCTCCCTCAGGGTCATAGGATTGCACGAGGTGAAGGGCCTGATCCTGCCAAGTTCCCAGCACTCTCGCTCCCCTCTGAAGCACAGGGCAAAGGGATGGTGCCCAGCATCATTATCTGAAACACCAAATGCCCTGGCAGCTCTGGTTGGCGCTGGAAGGAGCGCCAGGACACAGGGAGGAAGGAAGGAGGGTGGATTACGACTTACTCGCATCATCTCATAACCTGCCTCAAGATGTATTTAAATTATAAATAGGTAGTAAGATTCTTTCTGTCAACACATTTCAATTTAGGACTTCTGGTTTGGCAAACAGTTTCACAAGAAAGCTCCTTACAGTACCCAAGACGATGTGAACACAGAGGACTCATGGCCACTCTTCTGCATCACAGAGCACCCTTTCCAATTTCACCTGAGAAATACTTCTTGTAATTTGTTTAAACTTTGAGGTTCTCAGGAGGCTGCCTACCCTTGATTTTCATTTAAAGTAACTATACCTTGTTTCTGTGCTGCATTAAACCCCAGTGTAAATGCCTTTTTGTCAATCCAATACCATAGCTCAGCACAATGTTTTAACGAAGACAGCTTTATGCAAAGCTCGGAGCTCAGGAAATAAATCAATGCAAATAAAAAACTGAAATTCTCCTATTAAATACTCTTGCTTTATTCTCCCTGACTTCTCCCCTGCCAGTCCATATCTGCTGGCTCACCTCTGCTCTGTTTCATCGTAGGGGTAAAATTCAATGAAAGCAAAAATTTTTGCAGCCTCAAATAGGGACTTGACCAGCAACAAGACTCAACTGTAAAATTTGTTTAGGAGTCAAGATTTTATTTTACCCTCTTTACATCTGTAAACCAGGATCATTCTTAGTCACCCATAGTGAAGAATCAATTTTTACCTAGGATGGCGAGGCTGGGTGAAGGTTTCAACTCATGGGAAAAGCCCCACCTCCAAACCCGCTCATGAAACAGGAGTCGTCCTGAGCTCTGCAGAAGCGTGCTGGAAACCTACCCAGACCAGACAGCCCTTTGTGGTATTTCAGCACATCCTGCTTCTTGTCCTACCTTGGAGGAGTGAAAATGAAAATATGAATATACTTTCCAAAACCTCAACATAGTTTTGGTGTAAGGGTGGGGAAGGCAAAGCTGTGGGTTTGTTTGCATTGCACATCCACAGAAGGTTCAGTCTTTTTTTTTTCCCCTAGTGCCTGATTACCCCTTGTGAAATGTCCCAGACAAGGCACCACTGGGGTTTGGAACACGTCATCCATCCATAGAAAAAAATACAATTTCTTAGCCAAATTTACCTACTTGTTGCAGTGGCTGTGTTCCTGACTGCCTTACATGGACAGATAACCCCAGCAGCGATGCAGAATTGCCTACTGTAATTTGAAGAGGAAATACTCCAAGAATTTCAGATTTTCTCCTTCCTTGGTAAACTGACCGTCCAAATATCTCCAGCCAGGTCACATAAAATCTTGCATTTATTTTGTGGTAATAGCTTTCTCCCTTGGCACTGTGTGGCAATGCTTAATTAACAAATGCTCAGACCTGAGGAAAGACGTGAAAGACTGGAGATGTTTAAGGTGTATCACCGAAAGTAGTTTCAAAGAGGTCACCAGTGGTGATTCACTTCAGTGAATTACTGCATTTTCCAGCAGCATGGCCAAGCATAATAAGTGCGGAGGAAAAAAAATGACAGCTGCAAAGCAAAGCAAAATGGAAAGTTCGAAGATTTTAATTTGGTTTTAATGAAATAAACAAAAAAAAAGTCATTTGAGTCAGCCCAAAACATTTTCTTCAACAGAAAATGAAAAGTTGAGTACCATTTGAAAGTCGTTTAAAACCTTTCTTTCTTTCTTTCTTTCTTATCTTTCTTTTTTTCTAAATTATGTAGATCCTTCAAAGAAAATGCCATTTGGAAATGAAAAATACAAAAACTTCAGATTAAAAAAGACAAATCAAATTGTTATTTCCATAAAGGAAATATTTTGCCCAAAAAATATCTGCATGCTATGATTCTTAACACTTTATTTATTTGTTTTTGTAACAAATTTCTTCAGCAAATTCAACCAATATTTTAGATCTTGGTAAAAATGTACTATTTCTTAAAAATATATACATTTCCCTCCACACCATATAGTACAAAATGCTAATTGCTTGCTACCAAGAACTGAATTTACTAAGTAAGCATGAGACAAGACAGTGTTCTAAATCATCACCAGTGCTTTGTCAAAAATGCCCAGCAAGTAACAGACTCTGTATCAAACCAGATCAAAACTAAAAGAGTCGTGGCCATTATCCTAGGGAAGGGGGTCACAAACAGCATGATGCCCACAGGCAGAAATTCAGGATCTACAATGTTTGCACACCAAAAAGTTGTTCAAGTGCCAAAAAAAAGGGCTACAGACCATGAGCCTCACATTTTCCCTAGCTGTCCTCATAGCAGAAAGTTTGGAAATGTAACCAAAAAAAATCACTCCTCCCACGGCCCTTTGGACATTTCTGCTAATAGAAGCACCTCTCAGCTTAGTACCAGGGTATTTGCCTACCTCAAAGGGTGGTGATGGGTAGGGGAATAATCAGAGTGTTGGGATTTTCTTGAAATCTTGGGGTCAAATTATCCCTATCCCACTTATTAATATATGCTATTAAAACTAAAATTTTTAAATAGAAAGTGTTGTTACTGTAAACGTGCTGCACAAGAGAAGGTTTATTCTTACTACAGGCTTTGGAATACTTTTGGCTGAATGGCCACATTTGTGTCACGCTGGATGCTGGATATTTTGCCCCTAGGGCAAGGGGCACAACCCACGTATTTATGCATGTGCTGAAGCGCAGTTACCCTGATCTCCGTATCAGGCTATCTCATTATCAGCACCTCCATCTGCCCGTGTGTTTTATCTCATCCTTCTCTATTTATTTATATTGCCATGATATCTGAGATCCTGCCTACACTCAGCTGCCAACGTCTAGAGCTCGTGTGCTGCACGGGAGGGGGAGGCACGAGGAGAGGGTGCAAGGCTCAACCTGACCAGACATAGTTGTATAACGAAGGCAGATTTGAAGCACCGTCTTGCCTCTACAAAGTGCAAAATCTGTGTGGGTTTATCTTTTTTTTTTTTTTTTTTTTTTTGGCTGAGAGGTTGTTTTTCTGCAAGGTGAGCATGCGGGGAGGTGCAAAAAGGTATTTAGCTCACTTCCAAACAAGCCCAAATTCACCCAACTAGAGTCAGAGATTTAAAAAAAAAAAATTATCTCTGACATTTGTTTTTCAAACATTTGTTCTCCACCTATGTACTTTGCTCGTCTCTGAGTGTTAAATGCGGGGAAGCAACATCTAATTGTGGTTTTCCTGAGGGTGGTGAAACATTTAAAATGCAGACCGGCTGGAGGTCAGTGTCCTGGAAGTGTCAGCTTTCTCCCGCAGAGGAAGTAGGTGCGAGTGGCACCTCGTGAATCACTCTTCTGAGGCCGTATACCTGAGATTCTCAAATTCTATCTGAAGGAGGCGAGAAACCAACAACAGTAGCAGAGTCATCCAATATCTGCGGCACCTTGAGAGACTCCTGTCCACCTTTTCAAGGAAGGTCACCCAGAGGTAACTGAGCACTGCTGCAGTTAACCATTTCTCTTGACCTGATGGGTTGTTTCCCCCTTAAATCAAACTCTGGGCCCAGCCTGGGTATGTTCCCAGGGGAGTTGTTTTTTTTTTTTGTGCTAGTCTCTCTAGAAATGGGAGATAAAAGGCAATATGTGGGCTCTCTGTTGGGTGTTCTCATGGCAGGAATCCCCAGTTCAGGCTGGTAAGGCCTCTGTTAGCAAGAATTAAAATGAAATGGCAATGTCAGCACTGTTTTTCTTACAGCATATTTGATTCATACTGTATTTTACTTGTAAGACCCAGATGGCCTTACAAATGTCAGTGAGCTATGCCCCATGTCAAGTAGGTGGAGCTATTATTAGTAGTAGATCAAGCATAACTAAATATTAGATTGGGATTTACACCCCTACATTCCTGGATTATAGGGGAGCAGCTGAAGGACTTGTGAAAATACACAGCTTTGGCTCATCTAGGCTTACTTCTCTTTCCCCATCAGTACACCATGCCTTGGAAGAATCTAATGTATCACCATGCCTCAGCAGCCTGCCTTCCAAAAATGTCTCCTAACAAACTAAAACAATGTCCAATCCACGAACCTGCCAAGACACCTACCCTTCAGGATGAGCTTTCTGGAATCATTTTAGACTGATGCCTTGCATTGCACAAAGCCTAGTGCTTTCCCTGGAGTGCCTCTGTCCAGATAAATAAGTCTTTTGGAAAGGCAATGGTGAGATGTGCTGCTTTGTTAATTTTGGGGATTTTTTTTGCATTTTGACTCCAGAACAACCAACAGAATGTTCCCATAAAGTGCTAGAATGTTATTTAAGGTGAGTCAGTACAAAAAGAAAGTCAAATATCCTGGGCAGAGGGTAAATGCAAAAGGAGAAGGAGAAGGAGAAGGAGAAGGAGAAGGAGAAGGAGAAGGAGAAGGAGAAGGAGAAGAGAAGGAGAAGGAGAAGGAGAAGGAGAAGGGAAGAGTAGAGACGAGACAAGATGAGACAAAGATACCTAGTGAGCTATTCTGTTAGTCCAGGCAAACTCTCATCTCCTCTACTTGTTAGTGCTCTTCAGGCAAGATGGCCTCCGAGATCGTCATGCCAAAAATCCAATGGGAAGTGGTACAATTATTTTACAGTTGAATTGATAACTATATAGTCAAAAGCCCTTAGGTTTATATGCCCAGCAAAGAAGTCCATCTCTTCACTCTGTGCGTGTGCACACACACTGTTTTTACATGGCATCATTATTATTGTTCATCATCCTGCGACAGAAATGGGCAATCTCATTCATGGGTACTGGTCAATATGTCACTCACAGATGAAATAAAGATTTCCTTGCATTGGACATCTCTACAGGGTGTCTAAAGAGAGCAGTAAAATGTCCCAATCCCTGTTAATGAGGAGATTTCTGAAGTCAGGCGTGTTGGCCTAACTTGATTATGATCACAAACAGAGGAGATTAAGCCCAAGAATGATCTGGGGGAAAAAAAAACTACCCTTTGCTAGAAAGAAAAAATTACCCTTTGCTAGATTCCATTAAGAAACTGAATAAAAAATTAAGGAGACTTAACATCCATTTTTAATTTTGTGGTGCAAGTTTTTTTTTAAATTAATTATATTTCAAGGCAAAATATTTTCTTCAACTTGACTCTTTAATTTTTACATTAATTGGCCTTATTAATTTCTTTTTCTTGTCTTTTTTTTTTTAAGGTCAGTCAGATTTTTAGGAAGAGTGTCTTTTCAAAATGAAAAATTGTCCTGGTTTTGGCAGACATAGAGTTAATTTTCCTCTCAGTAGCTGGTGTGTTTCGAATTTTGTGTGTAAAGAATGTTGTTATGAATGAGACCAAGGACACCGTCCTGCTTTCCAAGTCTCACTAATTTGCAATTGCAGGAAGCTGGGAGAAAGACAGACAGAATAATTGACCCAAACTGGCCAAAGAGAGTATTCCATGCCATAAACGTCATGCTCAGTATATAAGTGGGGGCTGGCCAGGGTGGGTATCTGCCTTCCTGGCATCCATCTTTCTCCCTCGTTTTGCTGGCATCGTTCCCTCTACCTTGCTGACTCCCTTTTGCTCCTTTGCTTGCCGCTTGGTTTTGTTTCCATGATCACTTCTCGGGACGGGCTGTATCGGTCATTGGGACATCGGGTGGTGAGAAAACATACATTGTTTACCTTGTATATTTTAATATCCTTATATTCTGTTATTATTGTAGTAGTTTTCCCTTGTTATTTTAGTAAATTGTCTTCATCTCGACCCACGAGTTCTCCCTCCTTCCCAATTCTCTCCCCCATCCCTCTGGGGAGGGGGAGCAAGAAACTGTGTGGTAATTCAGGCTAAGCCATTACAAAAATCAAAACAGTTTGCTTTGGAAACATGAAAGAGTCTGCATCCCTTTTACACATTATTTTTCAGTAAATCTAACTTAAAAAAATACCCAGTTGCAAGGAGACTACAAACTTGTTTGCTCCACCAGGAACATAGTTCCTGTGAGAAGAAACCAAGGCAGTGCCATAATCTAACACCATCTCGAGTAGTCAGAATTATTTTTGACACTATTAGTCTCTAACATTTTGAGATCAGCAGCTGAAACAACCCACCGATTTTTGCACAGTCATGCTGTTCTGGTTTTGTTTAGTGAGGGGGGGGCCTAAGGTGGCAGCTTCTGTAGGAAACTGCTAGAAGTCGCTCCCCTTTGTTCAGTGGACTCGGACGGGCCTAGGGCGGACCAAGGACGAGCCAATTGGTAGCAGAATGTCCCATGATAACGCCTCTGCGATAACGTATTTAAGAAGGGGAAAACAGATAAAAAAAAAAAAAGAAGAGGTGAAGCAGCTGAGCGGGGGCAGAGAGGGGGAGGCACGAGCCTTGTGGGCCTTGCAGGCCTCACCCTCTGGCCTCCCGCTGGGCAGCCGACTGGGCCCAACTCAGCCTGGCCCGGCTGCAAGGAGTGGAGAGGAGATAAGATGTGAGTGAGATGTAAAAAGGATCCTGAGAGGCGTCTGCCAGCCTGTTGTGAAGAATTTTTCTTGAGAGGAATGGCTGCAGACACCAAGGTCAGTGAAGAAGGAGGGGAAGCAGTAATGTGGCTCCTGGCCAAGATTCCCCTGCAGCCCGTGGAGGTCCACGGAGGAGCAGAGATTCACCTGCAGCCCATGGAGGACCCCACACCAGGGCAGGTGGAGGCCTGAAGGAGGCTGTGGCCCATGGAGGGCCCGCTGGGGCAGCTGTTCTGGAGGGACTGCACCCCATGGAAGAGATGACCCACGCCGGAGCAGTTTCACGAAGGACTGTGGCCTGTGGGAGGGACCCCATGAAGGAACAGGGGAGGAATGCGAGGAGTTCTTCCCCCAACAACAAAGTAGTGGCGTAAAACAACGCGTGATGAACTGACCGTGACCCCCATTCCCTCTTCCCTCCTGTGCCGCTCACGGGGTGGGAATGTGGTAGAGATAATGTTAAGCCTGGGAATAGGGAGGGGTGGGGAGTAGTTATCTTGTTCCCTGTCCCATTCTCCTGGTAGTTTTAGAAATAAATGAATAGTTTTCCCCAAGTCGAGTCTGTTTTGCCCGTGACAGTAACTTTAAGGATTTCTCCCCGTCCTTATCTCAAACCTTGAGCCATTTTTTCTTATATCATCTCCCCCTATTCTCTCAGAGGGTGGGAGGAGTGAGAGAGAGACTGCGTAGTCTGGTCCAGATCGGGGCTGAACTACGACACAAGCTTTATGGGTTGGCATGCTTGCAGATTTAGAAGAGTTATCAGGACTTTGTCCTCAGAAAACAGCATTTCTCAGAGCATCACCTACTTCCCACCATGGCAAAGTACCATAATATTAAGTAGGTGTATTGTAAAAGAGGTTTTTGACATTTCTGAGGTCACTAATTGGAGTTGGATGGGGTCTGTGCTGTTGTGCCAGCCACTTTATTCTTCCCTTTTAGCTTTGAAGCTTTTAACATCACACTCAGAAATGTATTGTTATTCTTGCATAATGAAGGAGATACAATACTTTGCATCTCAAATGGTTTCGCAATGTTTGATGACATGAGGCTAATTAGCTTCATTTTTCAGATGTACAACAAGGTGAGAACCTAACAATTTACAGAAATAGACATCGGAGCCTGAATCTCTCTTCCACCATCCCGGATAAAACCTTGAAAGCTAATGTGGGCAAGGGAAAAAATGCACATAATTAATTAAGGGCCACTTCACAGATTTCTGTCTACATGACCATAATTTTGTGACTGGTTAAATGCACAAATTAAAATAGGACTCAGGAGTCCTGACTTGATTTTAGTGCTTTAACAGTGCTTTAACAGTGAAATAGCATCCCCTTAAGATGCGTGAAGCATTAATTCTATGTAGCTGAGAATCAAAGCATTATGTGTTTGTTTATTTACTTATACAATAGCATTTCAAGCACCTTTAACGTCATTGCTGTGTCTGGGTGCCCTCCAATTACATGCTCAGATGTTAGATAAGATAAATATTAAAATAATTTGTGTCTATAATTATTGCTGCTGCTGCCAGAAGACCTTTTGATACCACGACTAAGACCAAAAAGAAAACCCGATTCATGTAAATTAGTTGATCATAATAAAGTTAAGGAGGAATCACTGCAGCACCGAGTATAATATTGATAGCACTGATAAAAAGAAGGAAACTCAGATCTGAAAAGACTTGGCCATTGGGGACTGGGAAGCCATTTTAGTAGGGGATTTTTAGATGACGAGCAATACGACCCTTCTTCCTACTCTACGTACTGTATTCCTTGGAAAAATCCTTACTATCAAGTAGCACTGGACCACTTTCAAACTAACCAGAAAATCTTCTGTGCAAAAGCCAAGTGCCAGCAAAGAGACCCTTGCCTTGCATGAAGAGAATTCTTGCAAATTTTACACTGATGCCTGGGGTGGGACTTATCTCTCCTACCTCCAGGTAGTGGCAAAGCCAATATCTTTCACAGAGCTACTCCGCAGAAAGAAATGTGCACTTCCAGGGTGTGGTTGATATCCTAAAATGACTGTCTAAAATATGTACAAGATTCAAACCTTAAAAGTGTGTTTTTCTCTGAACTTACTGTTGAGAGACTCCAGACAACTACCGGTAAGTAAATCTCTTCTCTGTAGGGTCCGAAGTTGTCTGTGAAGAAACTCAAGTTTGATAACACGGTAGTTGACTAGATATGTCAGAAAAGGACATTTCTCCAGCTGAATATTTAGCTTAACTCCAAGCATAAGGAAGTAGAGGAACATGCAAAATGAGCCAGGCAACACAACAAGCACAGTCAGAAAGTTGTCATAAGAGACCTCAGGGGAAAACTCAGTTATTTTCTGTGTCCACAATGAGCCACTGGCCAGCTCCCATAGACACTGATGAAGGTTCCAGAGATCAGAGGACAATAAATATACATCATGTTTCAGAAACAGGAGCATTGTTCCTGGATATTCACTACAAAGAGAGTTTGAACACAAATGTTGTTCCTATTTCATGTGGCTCTACTGGTGGATTTAATTCAGGACATAACTTCATTCTTTGGATTAGTTCCAGCCTTAGTTTCACAGCTCTAAACACCATTAAAATCAACTACACTGATGCACTTGAGGGCAGAGATGGACTTCTCCTGACCACCTAAAGGACCCAGCCCAAATGCTGACCCCAGTCCAATATAAATAAGGTGTAATTCCACCTTCCTTAGCTATAGAGGAGGTATAAATGTACCAGAATACTGGTATAAAAAAGCAGTGCCAGAGAAGGATCAAGTGACTTCTTTTCCATCTGTTTTTTGATTGCTCAAGGACGTAAGTACTGTGAACATTTTGAAGGATCATCTACCTTCATAACTACCCCACCTCCCACTGAATATCAGTTGAGTGTAGTGAAGATTACGTTCTGGACTTGAGTCTCCTCCTGGTAGTTTCTTTTTGAAAAGCCCCACACTCCAGGGCAGGCAATGGCATTTATTGATCACTTCTGACAGGTTGTCTGTTCCTTTGAGGACTGAGAATGGCTGACAGCCCAGGAAATCCAACATCCGACCCTCGCTCAGGGCTGATCCAAAGCCGACAAATTTGTCAGGAGGCTTTTCATCAGCCCCAGTGGGTCTGGAGATGGACCTCAAGGGACAAGAGAGAGCCCTTTCAGCAGCAACATCTTCCAGAAGATCAGGATCTGAGTTGATTCACATTTCTGAATCAACTGAATCAATCCTGCTGCACTTACTGCTGCAAGCTGCCTCTGCTTCACTGAACGCAAATAGCAGAGTCAGCAAATCATTACTTGGGCAAAGGCTGGAGACCCTGGGAAAGCCTTAAGGATGGAGTACATAAGACAGAGGAATGGAGTCAGAAATGACTGAGCAGACACTCGAGTGCAGGGTCTTTTGAAATGAGGTCATGCATTTTCACACATAGGAAAAGTCTGGCTTTGGTTTAGGAGAAGGGATGTAGAATAAACTATTTTGCAGGTCAATCTGATTAATTGTATTTGCAGGTGCTCATCCACCTGACATATACTCTGATATGCTGAGATGTGGTAGAGTTCGTGCAGCCCTGTGAGTCTGCCACACATACGGCTGCTCCTGAGCCATTACTGCAGCTAGTGTGGACACAAATGTCTCTACACCCATGAGCTGTGAAGATGGCACATCCCCTCATTAGGTAATGCATTCCACCCATGTTTCTAAGCCATAGTCGGTCAACAAGCTGAAAAATAGTCAAAGATGTCATTTAAAATGTATTACAGAACTATCTAAAAAATGCCTAGAAATCTTTGTGATTGTCCTGCAACAGTAGGAATATGTTTTTCTGGGTTGATCTTAGCCCAAGCACTTATCAAAATCAATAAACTTCTATAGGCATGATAGATATTTTCCCTTCCATGCCACTGGATTCTCGTTGACTACAGACTATAGACTTCCCTTAAAAGAAAAATGGTTCATGTTCCTAAACCAGCAGGAGATTTATGGTGGAGAAGAGCAAAAATGTGGGTATCCAATGGCCTGAAGGGAGAACTTAGTCAAAGGAACCCAGTAATTCCTGGGAGTGAGCAGAGAATTAGACCTGGCAATTGATTTCAGCAACTCTGGAATGAGACCTGATCCTCAAAGTTTGAAGGTTTGAGTTGAAAGGTTATTCACTCTACATATGCAGTAAAGATGCATGAGATCGCATCAGAGGTGTGGATCAAGCAGACCACAGGGAATGGAAAGAAAATTTGGTGAAAACATAGGATTCCCACATCTCTCCAAACATCATAAATCTTGTCTGAGCTGCCAACACACTCTTTGCTATTACATCATACCCAAGTAAAGCAAGCACTTACATGCTTGACCAGCCTGAGGTCTTCAAGAAGGCAGAAGGCATGAAGATATACCACTTGAAGGCTTGGGAAGCCTGCTGCCTGCTACCTGTCTCCCAACTCAATTCTCCCAGAAAAAAAAATCCTCCCAGAGACCAACTGCTTGCACTCAAACAGGTCAGAAAGAATTTGAGCAGATTTCCTCTGCACCATGGGAAAATGAAATCTGAGACACAATGCTAAAGCTCCAAGCCAAGTAAGACATGAGTGTTGTCCACTCCAAGGGCAAGAGCTGAGAGGAGGGACACTTTGAAGCAGTGACTGAGATTAAAGATGCTGAATTTGATGCTCAGAGTTTGTGTGATAAAACTTCAAGTCAATTTGCCAAGGAGGTGGTAGGGACATCTGTCCTTACCAGAGCCTGCACCCAGCTTTTACATCCCCTGATGCAAAGGGACAACTCTGTACAGCAAACATAACAGCCATTCCTGTGTGACATCCATGAAATACCTATGCATACACAACAGGGACAGATATACGTCACCAAATCCATAGGCTTTCACCTTCCTCTCCCATGACCCTTTTGGAAAAGGTCTGCTAAATACAAACAAGGTTGACGGGTCCATATGCAAGCATAACTTTTTCTATGTACAGGATTTTATAAAATAGCCACTCTATGGAAATTAATAAACAACAATATCCCTATTATGCACATACATACAGCACAAACTGTATGACAGTTCTTATAGAAAGGTTATCAGTGTCTGACAAACTTAATCGGGTTTTCATAAAGGAAAACATCCTGCCTGCTATTAATGGAAAGACCCTGGGTGACTGTTCAGAAATCCATCATAGGTTCAGTCCCTTCTTCCTCATGTTTCAGCTTTCCCAGGGGTCCCTTTCAATTCCTTCTTGAGGATCCTCCTCTCTCCATGCTCAGCATGATTTTATATTCCACTACGCTTCCTGTCCCATACTGGTACTTTTTTAAAAAGTCTATTATGAAGCAGCTGCAATCAAGAATCACAGTTCAGGACCTCTGCCTATTCATTACTGTTTCCTCAGAGTCCCTAAATATAGTTTAAAATTTATGATAGAATCTATAAATCTGCTCCAGTGCGACTCCGCAGGAAGTGTATTTCTCAGCAGTCATTTCTGCATGCATGCAGAAAAAGGACGACCTTCTGCAAGAGGTTTTGCGAGTGAGACAACTTCACCTCTTGCAGAGAGGGATCCTCTGTCCTCCCTGGCCATGGGCAGTCTTGGCACCTGGGGCAAGAAACCAAAAGTCTCAAGAAGCCAACAGTCATCAACCCTCCCCCTGCATTTACAGCATTCATATTGCTTTCTCCTGACTTCTTGGTTGTTCATGATGACCTCAGATGAGAGAGGTAAATATTAGGGAAGAGTGTAATTAAAAGCAGAATTGGAGCTGAAGGGTTGTATCCTGACCTGGAATAAAGCAACCCAGATCTGCAATTGATGAGACCACCTCGATTTACACACTGGGTGATTGGTGGCTTATCGAGAAAAGAGTCGTCTAGTAAAGTACTATAAGAAGATTAATGTGGTTCTAATACAGAAACAGTTAAGCAAACAATTGCACTATAATATTGCAATATAGTATTAATTGGGAACTAAAACACCTCATGGGCTAAACCTAAATACTCAAGCAGAAGGTCAGCTAATTATTCATGCTAGCATGAACATCAGCCTGCGAGAATCACAAGCAAGCTTTCTCTGAGCATTTCAGTCACTTCTGTCTTCCCAGAGGACAGGTTCTCATGAATTATTACAGTGCCTCTGGAGTTGACAGTAACCCAGAGTGGAAATGTAAAAGGACGGGTTAAATAACCAGGTGTTTTGTACCTTGAAAGAAAAAAAAAAATGAGTTGAGTTTCAGGTCAAAGACTTAATTTAAACTTATAGCAAGGGAAATATACTTTTACAATAGAATGATCCAACATCCACCCAGGAGCCTGCATAGCCTCAGGGGATTTTGTGAAACAGGTATAAATTTGCTTTACATTTGTGTTGTGCCTTGGTTTCTGTAGAGCTATAGCTTAGATATCAACACAGGCACACACAGAGCATCACGCAACCAGTAAAGACAGACAGGTGACAAGAGATGCCCTCCAGTTTTCTAGGTATAGACAGGCATGATGCACACTGCATTTTATTTGTTGACAAGGTACGCAGTCCATACCATCGATAAGCTTCCATCCATACCTATACATGTATAATTTTACAAAAGCATGCAACTAAAAATATACATTGAAAAAAAAAAGTATTAAGATTAAAAAATCAACCACTGAATTTTTAGGAAACGCTACACTGAATTATTCATTCTCCTTCCACCTCCGTTTTTCCTTCTACACATGACAATAACACTATTTTTTTTTTTTCCTTCACCTCATTCAAGGCACAGGGAAGACATTGCCCTTCATGAGCTGTGGACTTGTGTTTTGCTTACTGCTCACGCCTGCCTTCCGGCAGACCTGCTGAAGCTGATGGGTTTTCCATGGTGCTCATCAACCTGCATCCAAGCACTTCACAAGTGGTGGATTTCTCTTCACAACACATCTTTGAGGAAAGAAGGAGTTACTATCTGTTCTCCAGTCTTAGGGGTGGAAGGAGGTGGAAGAAATGAAGCCCCAGGTTTGCAGTTCAGGCTGAGGGAAACCTTATATTTTTAAAGAATTTGGTATTATGTAGCATTAACTCAGGCAGAAGATCCCCTGGTTTCACATACCACAGAGAGCACTGAACATTTATGCAAAGCAGAACTCAGGGTCTGAAATTAGGCAACCCCAAAAGGGAGGATCACATGATTAGTGACTGTCCCCATGTGAAAAGACTGGATTGAGTTTTCCAGTGCCATATAGAACCTCTATGAAAGAGGTATGGATAAATGTGACATTTTTTAAGGCTTGGTTTACAGGTTTCTTCCATAAGAATGCCTCCCACACTCTGCAAAAAAAAACAGGAATGGTTCCCCCTAGTCCCTTCATCAACCTTATGAATTCTCCCCCAGACTACAGCAAATCTAGAGTGAATCAGAAGTTTCCGTGACCAAAAAGGTGTACGAGAATGTGTAGTTTCTGGCAATGTGTGCATTAGCAAGGAGTGCAGTGCAATAGGAGTGACTCTGGAGGTTAAAGCAATCTGTGCTGAGGATCCAAAACCTGTAGTTTGGAGGGTTGCTTCAGAGTAGTTTTAGTCTGGCCCTATGCCTTGAGTTCCCATTAGTGTAGTAGTACATTAGGTAGATGTCCAAGGAAACTATGTTGCATGAGTCAAGGTAAAATCTCATCACTCTGAGATAGAATTATTGGGAAATCACTTCAAAAGCACACTGCTTATCTGAACCTAAATGCAGGTCTAGTGGCATCCTAAGATAGCTCGTAATTCAAATGCATAGAACAAAACATAAAGATTTTGCAGATGGTGTTATTTACAGCATTTCTTGTTTCTTCAATCTTGAAGCATTGAGCTTGGTAATCTTAAAAATATCCCTTCAATATCGCATGTGTGTCTTTGTGCACACATGTGTACTACTAGCCCAGGATTGATACAGCTGAAAAGTTAACTAAGGCAGATAAATCAAGGCAATGACACTGAAATTAATACTTAGGAGGTCTTGATTCAAGGCTTATTGCATTACTCATTAGGAGTCTTTCCACTGATGTCAATGGACTTTTGCTGGGATCATGAGTAAAATGTAGTTACCACAGTCACATCAGCACAGCCACTATTACTCACGCGACTTCCCAGAAGGCATTTTGCCTACGAAAAGACCACAAGATTTGATCCCACTGATGACTTCCATGGTGTTTTCTACACAATATAGGTTATCGAAGTAAAGCCATGACTCAGAGGGCTTTCCTCCTCCAACCTGCCTATCATCAGCTCTTCCCTGCAATTTCGGAAACTGGGAAAGGCAGAGCTGCCATTCACAAGATGTTTGCCCAAGAACAACAGTTCTTGGCCCTTTCTGTAAACCAGCTTTTTCCCATATGTTAAAAGGAAACAAACAAACAAAAAAAAAAAACCACCCAAGCAAACAAACAAAGCGAAGCAAACAAAAACATTACCAAAAAATAAACAAGCAAACAAAATCATTTAAGACATCAAAATTCTGCAATATTTTCTCTGGGAGAAGAAAGAAAAAAAAATGTAACTGAGAAACTGGTAGACCACTCATGTTAATTCAGCATCTCAGGCAGTAATCGAGGGGTATGTGATGAGAGAGATCTTATTTATCCTGCTCCTGGCATCAGACTATAAGATAATGGATGTAAGAACTCCCTAGACAACTGTATATGTTTCCTAGAGTATATGCAGATGGAGTGTCTGCATTTGTGTCCTTTTCAGGATGCCCATCCTCTGAGCTGGCCCCAATCCTGCTTCATCTCACTCAATGCCCTTAAGACCTATGAAACAACATCAGAAGGAAACTGCAAGAAGGTGTTTCCAGTTTTTAGGAAAAAAAAAATGTTAGTGTGAGAAAGTCAGGAGCCCGTTCCCTCTAAAGCAAATTGAAAGATTCAAACATAACAATACACGAGTGCAAAATTATTCCATGTGAATCCTCCTCTAATTTTTGCCACTGCTGAGGTCCTGGAATCGGTATCTCGGTCCAACTGCAATCTGTTGATGAGCGAAAGGAGGGAAAGGTTGTAGCATCACGAATTAAAAAAATAATAATCTCTCAAGCTTAATATCAGCAAAGATGATTATTTCCTTTGATTTGTCAGACTAATTGAAAATAGCTTTATAGTTCACAGATGATTAATTAGGAGCCAACAAGATCTCCATTTGCATCTCAGCAATTCTTCACTCTTTTATTTCGACATTTAGTCTTTATGCTTAAAATATTCATTGAGAAAGCAGAAAGGTGATTAACATAAGATTTTAAATGTGTGCCATTTGTTCTGACTGTTTTTACACATTTTTGTCAACAGAGTAAAAAGGAAAGAATATACAACATCACAAAACGATTACTGCCTGTTCCGCTTACATCTGCTAAATCCTCCTTTATGGTAGGCATGCTTTAACTAGGTTCACTTTGAAACAGAGGAGAAAAAGCCAAATAAAGGTCAATCCTCTTCCCCTCCTCCCCCATTCCCAAATCAAATGACTATTTGACCTCTGTATAATGATCTTGAAAGTTTTGAAGTGGTCTTTCTTACATGAAACATCCTCACTCATGTGAGCCATCCTGCAGAAGATTAGACCATGCCACTGTTACCCCCTCCAGTTATCACCCAAGAGAAAGTGGGTCCAAAATAGCATCTGATAGATGTGGTGATATTTTGCCATCCATGTGGCAATGAAAGGCAGGGATGTACATATTTCTGGGTGAAAGCACTCAGTTATTTCATTATGCATCAAAAAAAAATAATAATAATAATTCATTTGCAGGTCATGTCTGCAGAGGTTTTTACGTTTGGGGGTTGGTTTTTTGTTTGGGGTTTTTTACGCATTTTCTCACAACCTTGGCAACCTCTGCCTTATCACATTGTGTTTAAATCTCCAGCAAATGGAGTGGGGTGATAAGAAGTTTAACCCTTCATTTGGAAAGTAAATGCACATCCCTTATTATGGTGTAAAGAAACTGGAAAAGTAAACACTGAAGACTAAAAGGAAGACTGATTCCTAAGGATTAAACCATGAGTAATCAAATTATAAGAACCAAAGTTTGCTATTAATAGTAATAATATTAATACAAATGGCCGTATTTCAAAGAAAACTCTTGAAGGAAGGGGCTGGCTGATGGCCTTTGAATTCTGGGGAATTGTCCTCTGTCTACCATCAAACCTAGCCTTTTGTAAAAGGTTCCGTCCATTCCCCTAAGCACAGGGACAGGGTCAGGTCCCTCTTGATTTCATATCAAGAAGCCAACTTTAGACCATCAGTTTGTACCACTGAGTACCCAATGGAGCAGAGGAAAAAGAGCTTTTCCAACTCTTGACCAGTCTCAAGGTCTTCCCTAGTGCTGCCCAAAAAGTAGCCAGGACCATAAGGACCCTACCATAAGGACTCTGCCATACCTTTTGAACTTATCCCAGTCCCAAATTGTCCTCGACACAGGTTTCCCACCGTCATGGCCATGGTTGACTGATACCAAAAGGAACTCATCCCACACGGGAGCCCAACAGCAGGCAGGGGCAGTGGCTGGGCTGTGGTTTGAGGGGCAGCGAGCACGCACTGAACAGTGGGGTTACATTAACATGCAGTCCATTTATTTTTAAGGGTTTTTTTTTTTCCTTTGTTCTGTGGTTGGTTTTTTTTTTTTTTTTTT
>WHYT01006279.1:69830-84550 GCA_009806455.1 Tetrax tetrax
AAAAAAAAAAAAAAAAAGGAGGAAAAAATATGAAAACAAAACAAAAAAAAGCAGGTCTTATCACTAGCAGTAAATAAATTTGTACAACCATTCAGTCTGTATAATAGGATGAAATAAATCTACATCTTTCTTATTTTGGTGCGTTGAATTATACATACAAACAACAATTACAGGAACTTGTTCACAATGCGTATAGACCTGGAGAATGGCTATCTGAAAACCCCTTGTTGGCAATGTCTGCATGTTAACACTGATTGCCTGACACCATTGGTACTTCCTATGTAAAAGGCCCATGGCCCGAAATGAATGATCTCCCTACAGGTTTTATTTATTTAGTTATTTATTTAGTTAGTTAGTTAGTTAATGCATCATCAAAACCGTTCTAGCCAGCCCCCTCCCCCTCCCCGGAAACGAAAAAGAAACGGAAAAATAAAACCAACAAAAAAACCCCAAAATAAAAATAAAATAAAAGGAGAAGACATGACTGGCAGTTGGTCCATTTGTTCGTAAGACCGCGTTTCCTCTTGGTCTGCATTGTTTGTTTTTCTGGTTTTTAAATTGTCCTCCCGTCCTCTTTTTTTTTCTTTTCCTTTAAAAAAAAATCTCTTGGAGTCCTTCATGCCTTTTTCTTTACAGCTCCACGGATGCAATAAAGTCTTCCTCAAATGTACAGTATTTCTTACAATATAAGTTATATGCAATGTTCAGCGTTTTTTATTTTATTTTATTATTTTTTTCACAGCACTAGAGATCCTGTCCAATAGGGAATGCAAGTTCTGAATGGCTTATTCACAAATGGTATCCAGATTCAGTGGGTAAGAATACATAGACGCCATAGTGAGTTCCTTTAAAAAGTGGCAAACATCACTTTTTTAAAACTTTTTTTTTACTTTTTTCTCTTTTTTTCATTTTTTTTTCCTTTTTTGTGCTTTTTGTAGGTTTTTTTCTGAATTTTTTTATTTTTTTTCTCTCTTATGCCTTCAAATAACATTTTTATTTATTTTTTTTAAATTCTTTTTTCCCCCTCCCATTTGATTCGGGACGTCAGACCCATAACCATGCGCCTGCAAAAATGCAAGTATATAAAGTAAATCTCATTTTGAGACCGTAAGCATTCAGCAGGGGAGTCTCTTGCTAACCCATGGCAGTGACCATACTGGAAGGATGGTGAGGTCCGAAGGAGAGGCTGGATGGAGGATGCATCGGTGTTGGTGTAGTCAGCATGTGGCTGGAGTGACTGAAAGGTGAAATGTGGCTGATGGAGGACATGTGTCTGGAGAGGGCAGCGGGGTTAAAAGAGCTGCTCTTGGGAAAGTCTTCAAGGTTGTCATGGACCTTTTTGCACTTTTTGGATTTGCTAGACATTTTTCGGTTTCTGGTCTGAATTCCTTCTTTCTTCATAGTCAGGGGTCTGTTAATCTAAACAAAAATCAATTATTTTTTTTTGTGCTTCCATCCCTTCTCCCCAGATCACCATGGGATTCGTGTATCCCCCATGCCCAGGTAGTCCCAGGAATGCGTCCAGGTCAGCAGCCCCCCTCCTCCCCTTGTACGTCCCGTGTGCCATGGCTACACAACTCCTCCTCCCCATCCCAAAATTCAGATCACACCAGGAAATTCCAAGTTCAGTTGAAATTTCTGAAGTCAAGACGACAGAAAATTGCTGGCAGAGCCTCATGGGTGCAAAACATACCCAAAGAAGTCGCAGCAGCTGAAAAATTTCAGCTATCTGCACATTAGGTAATTGCACCATGTTTAGGAACGAAACCCATCATTATCACCTTGAAATATTCCCCGCAGACGTCGTGTCACCCCGAGGCTTCCTGACTGGTCTAAAATCATTAGCTGCAAGAGCTGCTAGGATTTCAGTGCTACAAGGGGTCTCAAACTTCCACAGTGGCATGAGGGAGCTGGGCAAACTCTTCACAAAAGACAGGTCTTATTTTTTTCCTTTGAAAGACTTTCTGACCATTCTTTCAGGTTTACTTTAGTCGATCCGATTTTATTCCTAAAATCCAGATTTTTGGGGAGTGCTGAAACAGGTGTCCATGCTGCCCAGCAGAGCATTTTCTACTTTCATGCAGACACAGCTATAAGAAACCTAAGCATTATATTCTTCTGCACGGGTATAAGTGGCTGCAATGACCAACCGAACACCCATCAGGGTTAGGAGATGGTAGCAAAAGGTCTGTTGGACCTCACGTAAGAAACTCTTATTACTGCACAGAAAGCCAGCATCACAACATGCATTAGCATAGGTGCCGTGAAAGCCCCAAAGACCACCCTTAGGAAGGGAATTATGCATCCAATATCCACAAATATCCTTAAAAATCTGGACTTGGGAGTCTACTTGGGGAGTTGTATAGGTCTTGCACTGGATCCTCTGCAGAATTTCACCCTTAGCAAAAGGCAGAAGAGCCCAGCAAACCACCCCAGGACTGAACATCACTTTTCATAACAAATGTGAGCACATGGCAGTGCTGAAGGATATTCTGCAAAAGGGAGAAAAGGGGGGAAGAAAGAGATCCACTATCCTGCAAACTACATTCTCAATCTCAGTGAAGGACAATGAAAAGAGGTTCCTGCAAGAATCCTGAGCAGATTTTCATCCATAAGATCTTAAACCAGTGCAAGGGACAAAGCACTCCCTTCTTCCAGATTACAGCAAAGTTTCACTTCTTGCTCATCAGCCACTGCCTGGTACCTTTGCCCACAGCGTGAGAATCATTCATGGATTTCTCTCCCCCCGGAAGGCAGGGATACAATAGCTCCCTGTTACACGTGGGGATGGAGGCACAGGGAGAGGAAGAACCAGGCTCATCTGCTCCGGTTTAGGCATCCCAAAGTTTGTCATCCCAGTTTGAATTACTGATCCTAAGCTCTCCGTACCAGCAGTGATGGGAAACTTCATCTCATCCTAAAAATAGGAGAATAAAAGGCTGACTCCTCTACCTCTGGATAAAAGGAGTTGGAGGGAGCAGCCCTGCTTGCCAGCAGCTAAAGGTAGGAATGAGAAATCTGCCCATGTGCAGTCCAACAGCAGCCCTGAGGCAGCAATAAGCAAAAACCTCAAATGTCATGGGCTTTAAATACAACATCACTCGTTTCCCTGGCTTCCTGCCCTGCCCTCGCTGAGGGAACAGGGATACACACACAAGGAAGGCCCTTTGCTCCAGCTGGATGGCTGGCATGGGAAAGCTTTGCCTGACCTCTTTTAAGTCAGCCAGAAGAGACGTGTTGCCCATGTTCAAAGCCAGAAGGAAGCCCCAAGCGAGCCTCACCAGGCAGCAATGCTAGAGGAGACCTGGAAGTCTCAATCCCTGCTAAATCCAGCTCAGATCTGGGGAGGTACACATGAGCCCTGGGCTCCCCAGTTCCTAATGAGGATTTGCATTGCGACACAAAAGCTCGCAGGCAGCCAGAATGGATTCCAGGTGAAGCAGCAAAGGTGCAAGCTCAGGAGCTGGCGGTGGCAAAACAACATAAGCCTGCTGCTGGGACTGGGATTGTGCTGGCTCTTGGAGCAAGCACGGGCTCCTGACCCTGTGTAGCTTGGTGTCATGTCTAGCAAGACAATGACCACTTCCCCAAAGCAATGTTTCCCACGTTTCACTCAATTGCTAAGAACAGACTGGCCCAGGCCATGATTTGATGTGAAACTTAGGAAGGGAAATACCAGTTTTGCTCAGGATGGTGACAAAGTCACACCCAGCCCTGCAACTGGGGTCAGAGATGCCATCCAGACACATCATCCCAATGTATGTGGTCTCACCCTCTAGCAGGTACCTGGCCCAAATGCCAAACAGATAAGGACTCAGATAAATGTCAGGAGGAGTCAGAGCAGCACAGTCACAGGAGCAAGCTTGAAAATTTTTCCCGTGACTTCAAAGGCCAGTCACAGCAGAGCTGAAGGGATCCTCAAAACATCAAAGCCATAGACCCATCTCTGTTTCTGGGGCAGAGAAACAAGGAGGAAAGACCTTCTCCATGAAAATTCATTGTAATAAAAATGACAAACACATGCTAAATTAAAATTAAACCAGCCCAACACATGTATATGAAATTCATTAATTTCAGATGGAGCCAATTAATTATGGGCAAGAATAATGCTCTTTGTTTTATTATATGCAAAATACTGACTGCTCTGCTCTTGGGATGCATAGCTTAGGATATTGTGAAAGGGGCCTTTTCTGAGGACTTCTACCAAAAACAATGGCAACTACGGCCACAGGCCGGTCTGCTGTGCACCTCCAGCAAGATACGCTCCCACCCATCCCTGAAGTGTGTGAAGGCTCATCTCGCTTCCAAGAAGGACTAAAATAACAATGAGGAGAACCTCACATTCCATAGATCAAATCCAGAGGATAGTCTTAAACATTATAGGCCTGCTCTAGCTCTGACTGAAGACAATGGGATTTTGCCATTGACCTCGATAAGGTCCTGTCACTGAAGCGGATTTATCCTTCAGACATAGTCATTACAATGTTGGGTTAATCTTCCAGGCTGGCTGTATCTTCGAAAGCACTCTGGGATGCCACGGGATGAAAGGCACCATATCAATGTGAAATATTAGTCATTGTTAATACTGGTGTTAATGGAGGCGGCTCTTGTTGAAGTCAGTGGGAGAAATGCCAGTAGCTTCACTAAATGCACCCCAAGACTATTATGATTATTGCTTATATCCTACTGACAAATGGGTTTGCTTAAGCTGTGGGAATCAACAGTAAAACAAACTGATACAGCCCCATTAAAAAAAAAAAAAAACCACAGCACCATGAAAAAAATAACCTTATCACTGCAGTTGTTCCTAGTGTGGACTTAAAAACTGGGTATGTTTCATCTTCAGATCAATCCATTAAAATACCTTACTGATCCAAAGGTCCAATGAAAATTCATTAAACCCAAAGAAAAGATTAAAGCGGGGGGTGGCGGGGGATGGAATAAAAAAGCAGTCAGGAATTTGCTACAACCTAGCTTGAAATGGAGTGAAGGCATCTTCCAAGCGGTCAAAGACCTTCTACTGGCATTGACACAACATCTGTGCAGACACACTCAGCTGTTTGGGAGGGACATGCTACAATGAGCCTATTTCTGAGACCTCTCCTGAAGGAGAACCGAAGCAGATAAGATGTACAAAGGGAACAGGACCACCACCTACACAATCAAGTCTCTCACTCTGACAGACCGGACCAATTTGCACCAGCCAATTTGCACCACCTTGTCCACGTGCAACCGCCAAACTTCCTTCTTGCCTTGAGTTGAATAAAGGATAATGCTGGTGTCAATCACGAGGCAGTTAGCAGAACTCCCTAGGTCCTGTGTCCCAGCAGCCAGAAAGAGAAGGCATCTCCATGAAGCTACCCGCCCCCCGCCTTACCACTGGTCACAAAAAAACTTGCTTGCATTTGGCTTCTGAAACACGTGGCCTTCACAGTCACAGCTTCTAAAGCCATTTGGTCTGCAGAGTAATACTCCAACACTCTGCCATCATGGACCTTTAAAGCTGAGGGTGGTACGTTCAAGGACTACTGGCTGCAACGTTGCTTGTTTCTTGTTACAGTGATAACTAAGCATCATCTTTTAAAAGTTTAAAAAGAAGGACCTACCCACTTGTAGCCAGATTTCAGTACCCTTGCCCAGTTACATTGCTGCACACAGTCTCTCAGTCCTCTGGGGGTTTCATTTAAGCAGGTCCCGTTAATGGAGTTGCGCATAAGGCAAGACACTACTTGACTTTGGTAAGTAGCTGTGCTGAGCTTTTAAGCAGCTGTCGGAGTTTTTAATGAATATGAAAATGGTTCCAATGTGCTTAAGGCCTTCCCCATGTCACAGATTTCACAGCTGGATTGGAGTTTCCCTAAACAGTGGATCTAGGGGTCAGTTCAGGCCAACTAGGTTCACAATGTTGGTGTGAAAAAGAAAAGAAGAGAGGGAGCGAGGGCTCTTGCAGGCACATTTCTGGAGAACCCTGGCACTCAGGCACCTTTCTAAACACTTCAGTAAAGATTCCTCCAGTCAGATGTCTACAATGCAGGTACTCACATCTAAACTCATCATCCTGCCACCCTTTGTAATCATGGTCAGAAACTATACCATCATCCAAACACAGGCGTCTCCATCAGGTCCAACGAATGGCACCTCAGAAGAGCCTATTTTCTTCAAAAAGCTTTGCTGGGGTACAGGGGGAGCGTCTTAGGTATAGGTGTCTCTATTGTAGGTCTCTCAAGCTACGTAATTTAAATCCTACCACTGGTGGCTAGAAGGCCAAAATGAAACCATAGCACAAGCACGGATTTCTCCAGTGAAGCTGACCTTGCTCCCTTCTTGCCATTGAAATAGTAAACAGAATACTTCCCTGTGATATTCTGAGAGCTTTCACTCCGAGTCCAACCCTTTTGTTTGCAGTGATCACACTGAAAGTTTGATGACAAGCTTTGCTTGCTACATAGGACTCAAAACGTGCTGAGACACCTGCCCACTAAAGGGTAAACACGTTTTCCTTTTTTTCCAAGAGAGATGCCCCTCCATGAACAAGTGAAAAATTAGTCTGGTTGAGGTTTTTCTTCTACTTAATCCAAACTTGTTTACTCATCCCAAGAAACCAAAGAGCTTAAAATAACAAATGGAAGGGACTGAGACACCACAAGGGTTGGGTGCCCCATGAAACTCGATCTGTCTTTGATGTGTTTGCGTGGGTGGACATGAGGGCAAAACATAGCCTGAGATTTCTAAGTCAAACATAAAGCAAACGACCACTAGGAAAAAAAAATGTTATATCAAAGCAGAGAAATTGAAAGTATTTTCCTTCTTCTGACATAATAATTATTCTAATGCCATATGTGGAATGAGAGTAACAGGAGTAGCCTTAAGACTCCTTTATTAGCAGTATTATTCAGTAGAAGACTTTTCAGATCCCTTTAGCTCTTTCCCTGGGGCACATATCCCTGGTTCCTGCAAGCTGGCTTTGCATGGAGATATTAGATTAAATCTGCCAGCCATTTCATTTCATTTTTCCTTCCCTTCCATGACAGACACTTTAAAATTCACATCAGAGGTTGAGCAGACTCTGCAACCCACTAACTAAATCAAGTCCTTTTTGGTTTAGGAATCGCTTGCGTCAACTGGGGCAAACACAAGACCTAAATAAATCATCTTTGGGGACGGGTGGAGGGAAGGGACAAAGGCAGCCACAAACCCAAGAAAGACCTAAATAGTAGCTGGCACATTTTGCTTTTTTTCCAGAGTTTGTATTTGCTGGAGGAACCAAGCTACACGTAGAAGGGGTATCGGCTTGCAGGACGACGTGTTGTCTTTTCCGATGCACTGAGCCCAATCAGCATCGGATAATGTCTCCCTGTGTTGATCCACCCCTCCTTTCTTGGCTCAGGCATGGGAAAGCTCTAACATTACCTATGGACAGCCCTGTTTTATACCTCCCCAAGTGAATCGGCTACATTTGAGGGCACGCCAACTCATTGCTCTAACCCCCAAGGTCCCCAAAGGGGTACAGGAGGTCTCAGCACCACCCAAGACTGGAAATCCTTAAGTCAAGGAAGAGTTTCGACCATCGAGCACTGAAACTGAGACCCCGTTATTGAACGTTACAGTCACACTTACATTGTGCAGCTTGTAGTAGAGCCCGCAGGCGTTACAGACGGGATCGCCGTTGGCATTTCTCCTCCACAGGGTGGTAGTGGTGGTCTGACAGTTCGCGCAGGACGTGCCCGCCCTCCTGGCTGCAGACTGCAGGAAGGAGGGAGAGAGACAGGGGAAGAGAAGGAGAGGGAGAAAAAAAGCACTTGTGTTAAAAAGAAAAAAAAAAAAAAGATACAATCAGCAAAATTGCTGAGAAAGACAACATCAACCCTGCAAGACTGACGCACATCGGCAGAGGCCTCCAGAAACTGGCTTGTGAGAACAAATAATAATTCTGGAAAAAATCCCCGAGGTACTTTAATCCCAAATTATATACAAGCTGAATCAGGTGCCAAAGGGCATCCTAAAAGTGAGTGCTAAACCTCTGACAGAACTCATCAAAATTAGCAGCGCTGGCACAGCCCATTCCAGAGGGGAAAATATTATTTAAATGCCAACATGTCTTTCCATCTTAATTCTCTCAGACCCCCCAGGGGTCTAATTCTGCAGTCAGGGCCTGAACCAACAATTGCCGGAGTCAACGGCGTGAGTCACGCCGGCTCCAGCGAGCGCCAGGTGAGACCCGCGCTGAGCTTGGTGGGCAGCTTCTCGCCGGCTTCGACCGCAAGCACGGCCCGGTCCCGTCAATTCAGCTCAGCTTCAAAGCAGACAGGCTCCAGATCGGAAATAACACCATGACAAAGAGTGAGAATCCCAACTTTTTAATTATACCCTGCTGCAGCCTAAACCTTCATGTTTATTTAAGGATTGGTAATGAGCCTGAAAAAGAATTTACCATTTCATAAAGCGGGAGGAACAAGAAAAAAAAGTCTATGTGTCAAGGTATACAAAGAAGCTTTTTTGTTAGCTGTGATAATGATTTAGCAAAGCCAAATTTAGCAAAGTTGCTCCTCTTTCGCATGCATGAATTCGTGCTTATCATTTAAAAACTGTAACTTTAGCAAACAAATTGTCCTTCTGCCACTGAAGGAGGAAAAGGAGCTTGTGGACTCCCATGCGAATGTGTATGCATGTTTGCGTGTGCGCAAGTGCCTACAGCTCCTAAAAAAAGACCTTTAGATCCCCGTCCTATCTCTTCTTCATCAATATGACACAGTCCCAGAGCTCTGATTTCATCCCAATGCATTGCTTTCAATGGGACTGCTCATGTGCTTAAAGTTAAAACATGTGCTTAAGCGATTTGCCAGATCATAGCAATGCTTGGCACCTTGCAGAACTGAGCCTTTAATGCTCTCTTTTGTGCTCTTACTGTTTCAAATTTACCCCTCACCCCACACAGCCGCACACTGTAGCACATCCAACATTTAAAAAAAAAAAAAAAAAATACCGCATCTTTGGATACCGTACAACAAACCCAAAATGCAAACATGGACACTGGCACAGCGCTAGCATTAATACCAGCTCTTGTTAGGTCATGTTGCAATTTTAATCATAATTGAATGCGGCGTAGGTGGAGAGAGGACGGGTTGGTTTTGTTTTAGATAGAGTAGGATTTTTTTTTTCTTTTAATTAGACAAAAAGGACTGTCTAAAATATAAATAACGCAATGCCCATGAGCATTAGGAAGCATCACAGAGAGCCTGATCTGGCAGCAAGGGGCTCTTACTGGTTGCCCATGGGGGCAGTTCCATTTCGCCTGGACCATAAACCACGCCAAAATGAGCCAATCTCAGGCCTGAGGAGGCCTCTAGCTGACTTCTCCACGCTGATGACAAGCAGGAGCCGGGAACGGCACACGGGTCTTTGGTTGCACAAATCCCAGCGCTTGGCAGGAGAAGCTGAAGCATCCCACCACGAATGGCAGACCCCTCAGCAGATGCGCACATACGTGCCGTGGTCCTGTCCTCCTCCGTGCCACGGCCCCACCAAAATCACTGGGTTAGTACGCGTACTGCAAACGCAGCACGGACACCACAGCTTGCAAAGCCAGGCTCTCATGGAGACCTGGGGGCCGAGTCCGCAGGTCTCTGCCCCCCCGGCTCCCGCCAGCTGGCACGGGTGGCTCAGAGGCTGGATTGAGTCTCTCGGTGGCAGCTTTGCCTTTATCAGACCCAAAAATCAAGCCTAAGGAAATTTCTAAAAACCAGTGATATTTGACTCAGCCCACACAGGGGAAATATCCCCTTTGAAGACATTTGGGGTTTCTACACGGCACTCGCTGAAATTTCTCTTACGGCATTTAAAAGACACGCCTGGTCACCACCTTGCTACCTTCAAACCAACTCTGACACTAAATAAACAAATAAATCACAGCGTCCACTGTCTTCTCTAAAACCTTTTCCATCTGCCACGTTTCCCCTACAAAAAGTCAGCGTCGTTGGCTGAATATTTTGCACCCTATGCTCTTTCTGTCCCAGGCTGTACCTTTTATGCTTTACCAACTTATACCGGAGACACCGGCAGTGGGCAGGAAACAATGAATAATAACGCTATTGTAAAAGCTCCCAGCAAAGGCATCCACTGACGCTAATCACCGACCCGAGCCTGGCCATGTAAGTAATGGGATGACTAATAGGGTGCCCTATATCATCTATAGGACCAGACCCCATGGCCTAGTTGTATGCAAGCGAGGGCACAACTTCAGAAGAACCGGCGGTGATGAGAAGGTGGAATTGAGAACAGTGCAGGAGGAACTAAGCACTGATAAAGATGCTTAATTAGGGGGCATTTTCAGTGTCTGGATTTACATAGGGTACCCACAAAGCTGCAAGCATCAGCTTCCTTAAAAAAAAGAAGACTGCACACGCATGGGTCTTCTGAGAAAGTGGCCATAATCCTTCCAAAACCACCATGGCTGGGCACAGAAACACAGAACTCTGCATCCACGTGGGCAGGGAAAGGAAGAAAATCCAAAGGAAGTTTTTTATCTCAGCAACAGCAGTGACGGGGCTGCCATTGGCTTCGACAGGGACAAGAACAGTCTCCAAGAAAGCTGCAGACAAGGCAGTGGTGTGATGCCACCTGCCCGTTCTTGATGCCCCTGCCAACATCTCTAGATCATCCATCTCCCTCCCAAAATGAAGCAGAGCTACCTGAGCCCCCTGGGCTGGCAAGGCTACATCCATCTCCCCTAAAGAAAGTCCTTACAAAGACGCCTGTTGAATTCAATAAGGCTTGGGCTGGGTTCTCAGCATCCAAGAATTTATTTGCCTTCTTCCAACCCATTGGAGTCCTTTCATTAGTTTCAACGAGCCTGAGATCAGAGCCTACAAAACCAGCCCAAGGTCACGCAGGAAACTTGTGGCAGAGGGAGAGGAGAGCGTGCTGGATCCCCACCCTGGGCCTCCATGCGCACGCCGCCTTCCCCAGCCCGCTCGCCTTCACAAGTCAGGAGAGATCAAGTCAAGCCGCAGACACGCACACGGCTACATCCATGCACATGAAATGCAAACACGGGCCTGGCTTTAGTGCCTTCTGATTTTGGGGTTGGTTTTTTTTTTTTTTTGGAGGTTAGCAAGGGAAATAAACATAAATGTAAATAGCATTAGAAAAGTTTCTCTTTTTTTTTTTCCCCAGGCAGTGCTGGAAAAAAAAAAAAAAGAAAAATCAAATGTTCCCATTTAGCAAAGGCCATATTCAAAGAATGGCAAGTTTTTGTAACTTAAACTTTAACTAAAATGCCCAAGATTAGAGTGATTATGCAAGAAAAAGTCTCTCTTTTTTTCTTTCTTTCTCTTATTTTTTTTTTCCTCAAGAATGACCTTTTACAATGTATTTATTTATATAGTTCATTTTACATGCGCCGGGCCGAGGGTGACTCGGGACATTCTTTCGTGGTTCCATCAGACACTTTTTGAAAGCTCTCCCCCCCTTTTCCAGCCGCTTTCCTATTCTGCCTCCCCCTCCGCTTGTTTGGATACGCTCAAACTCCTGTGTGTTTGGGCTGGGGAAACAGAGCTGTTGTTCAGGAGTTATCTCTGGGGCTCAGATATCCGGCAGCTTTTTCCTAGGAAGTTAACTTTACACATAAAGAGAGAACGAGGGGGAAAAAAATAAATAAATAAAAAAAAAAAGAAAAAGAGGCATGTATGTTTAAGATAGAAGGGCTGGGGGGTGGAAGAGAAGAGAACAAGAGCTGCCCAAAAAAAAATTAAAAATCCCAGCCTCTACTTCCCTCCCTAGAAAGCTTTTCCTTTTTTCTAACAAAGCTGTGAAAGACGAGGGAGAGCAATGTTTTCCTATATGGGAAAAGCCCGTATAGGAAGGCACGGTTTCGCCCAGCGGGAAGTTTGTGGGTAGAGAAGCAAACCCACACCTTCGCCAAAACCCGCGCGGTCAGGCAGAGCCGACGCCGCTGCCCCTCGCAGCGTAACCCCTCCTGGGGCCAGATCCTGCAAACCCTTCCCGGTGCCCACGGGAATAATGCCGGGCCAATTTTGCAGGCATTTCACAAGTGAGGAAGCTGAATCTGTGCCTCGGAGTTGCCGGACCGAGGCCATGAGCACCTTCACTGGGAACGCGAGGCCATCACCCCTCACCTGCCTGCAGGGTCCGGCCGTGCTGGGCACAAGCCTCACGCCACTGGCCGGATCCATCCACGGGCTCAGAAACTCAGCGGAGAGGCGAGAGCCGCTTTTCCTCTGCGTTTTGAGCCAGCCCCCAGGAGCCCATCCGCGTCTTTAATCCTAACAAAACCAAACATGCCTCGATTTGAAGCATTCAATAACTTCCCAAGCAGGGAATATATTTTTTTCCCCTGCTTGATATATTTTTTCCCCTTGTGGTTTGCCTGATTATTTGCCAAATATACTTCAACGCATTTATTAGCCATACCCACAGCTTCCAAACCTTTTTGTGGCTTCCAGGGAAATTCATAAATAGATCGCTGGGGATGCTGTAACGTATCGCCTGTACGGAGTACAGTTGGGAGGCTTGCAACTATTATTTCAAATATTTGCCCGCGCATTTCATCTTCCTCCAACTTTTGTGGCCCTGGACACGAGCTCGGCTTTGGTCATTCACCGGGCTTGCTCCTACTTTGCCGTCCTCTACCTTGTGTCCTAGTTCACACCGACTCGGAGGCAAATGAGACAATTTGAGACCCACATGGCTCAGGTACAAATGACCACACCAGGTTTAGGTGGAACCGGGACCATTAGCCAAGCGCTTTGCAGGACCAAGGTCCAGCTGATGTCCCAGCAGCACCCAGCACCCGGCTTGGGTCTCCCTCCACGACACTGCCGGCCAACAGGGATGGAGATAACTTGGGAATGGGAGGACAGCAGTGTAGAGAGTCCAGGAGAATTCTTCTTCTCCTGATAATATCTTTGGCCACTAGGAAATTATTCCTCTGCCCTTGTCCCCTGGAAAGAGACACCATCCTTGGCTCACCAACCAGGAGCACTCTGCAGAGGCATCTGGCCCATTGCGACCTGGGAGAAAACTCCGTTCTGGTTTGCAAGACGCCCCTGGATCTTGATTTTTTCTAACCTGTTTTGCAGTTTGTGAGAGGACCAGACAACTGAGGTCCACAGTGGCTGGGAGCATCTCTCTGAGCATCCCCCCACTCTCAGCCCTCTGATACAGGTTTTGGAGCTGGCTGAGCTTTCCCCTCTCCATCCCAGGATGTGAACAAGGCGTAAAAGTTGCAGAAGAAGGAAAAAGAAGAATAAAAAAAAGAAGGAGACTCACCAGCCTTCTCTTGGGTTTGATCAGGGGCCGGTTCTGCCCGTTCATTTTGTGATAGAGTCCACAGGCGTTACACAAATAGTGCCCGGTGCCGTCTCTTCTCCACAGAGGGGTTGAGGTAGCCCCACAATTTACACACTCCCTGCCTTCTGGAAACAAGAGAGCACATAGTTCACTTACGGAAAGCAGAGGTAAAAGGGGCTGAGGAAAGCCCCTCAAAAAAAAAAAACCTCAACCACCCCCAAGAGATCCAGTCATGACAGACCCTGCCAGTCATCTCCAAGCTCAGGATGTCCAAGCAAAGGTCCAAGGCCATGGCTGAGCGACATCCCTGGTACAGGCCGGGAAGAGTCTGACAGGGCCTGATCCTGTCCCCCTCCCCAGCACTACCCCGCAGGCAGCATCAGGCCTGTGTGCCAGCAGCAGGGAAGAGGGATGGTAACAACGACAATCTGAACCCTAAGGTGGTTCAAGGGGTTTCCTGGAGAAGCTCTCGCTCCTTCTGTAAGTCCCTCCTTTGGAGATGGGGGTGTTGGCAATTCCCTGTGGACTAAGGGCTCCCACGGCCCTGCAGACCCCATCTCGCTATAGGGACCAGATAAACTTCGGCAGGCTTTGCATCCAACCCTCTCCGACATGGATGGATACCAAATTTATGTCCTTGCTCCCCTTTCTGATGTGCACAAGGACCCCAAGGTCATTGCCCCAGCTGCTGGGGGAGTGCATGAGCCTGGAGGGAGAAGGGGGGTTCTTCCTTTGGCCTCAGGTCAAACCACACCAAGGACCCCCCCAAAATAATCCCAGGTCAACAACCAAAACAACTACTCCCTGGCCCCAGTCAGCACATGATCACTCTGCCAATATCCACTATTGGTTACTTTGCAATTAAGCTTCCACCACCCAACTTGCAGAAACCCCTCTGGCTTCTCCGTCACATCCCCAGTGATGGTCCATCCCTGATATCTGGGATCCCAAACAGCCCTGAGCGTGCCTGAGCCCTGATTAAGGTTTTTTTCCCTCCTTTTTGGGAGCTCTCTATCCTCTCCCTGGCTACAGGGGGGGGGGTCTCCCCCAGGCCACTGGCTCCCAGCTTAGAGAAGGGAACCGGGGGGCTGTGGCCATGCCTTCCAGCTACTTTCAGAGGGTTGAGTGGGACTTTGGGGGTGTTTGGTTTGTTGTGGTTTTGTTTTTGTTTTTTTTTCTTGCACCTAATGTCACTCCCAGCCCATCTGAAAGCAGCAGAAGACCTGAGCTGGCCAGAGCAGAGCTAACTCAGTGCAGAGCCGGCTCCCCCGTGCCCCAGCCCGCGCTGCGTTCGAGCGAGAGGCATCCGCGCCCTAACCACAAACAGCAACCGTTTTTCCAGAGCCTTTGCACTAAACCCCTCTCCTCTCACCCCCACCCCACAAAAAAAAAAAAAAAAAAACATTTGCAGT
>WHYT01006317.1:25840-73175 GCA_009806455.1 Tetrax tetrax
TGGACTTGTGCAAGGCATTTGACACTGTCCCGCACGACATCCTTCTCTCTAAACTAGAGAGGCATGGGTTCGATGGATGGACCACTCGGTGGATAAGGAGTTGGCTGGATGGCCGCACTCAGAGAGCGGTGGTCAACAGCTCAATGTCCAAGTGGAGACCAGTCACCAGTGGCGTCCCTCAGGGGTCCGTGTTGGGCCCGGCCTTGTTCAACATCTTTGTCGGCGACATGGACAGTGGGATAGAGAGCACCCTCAGCAAGTTCGCCGATGACACCAAGCTGTGTGGTGCCGTCGACACGCTGGAAGGGAGGGATGCCATCCAGAGGGATCTGGACAGGCTGGAGAGGTGGGCCCGTGACAACCTCATGAAGTTCAACCAGGCCAAGTGCAAGGTCCTGCATCTAGGTCATGGCAATCCCAGGCACAAATACAGGCTGGGCGGAGAATGGATTGAGAGCAGCCCTGAGGAGAAAGACTTGGGAGTGCTGGTGGATGAGAGGCTCAACATGAGCCGTTAATGCGCCCTTGCGGCCCAGAAGGCCAACCGCATCGTGGGCTGCATCGAGAGGAGCGTGACCAGCAGGTCGAGGGAGGTGATTCTCCCCCTCTACTCTGCTCTGGTGAGACCCCACCTGGAGTACTGCGTCCAGTTCTGGAGTCCCCAACATAAGAAGGACATGGACCAGTTGGAGAGGAGGGCCACGAAAATTATAAGAGAGCTGGAGCACCTCTCCTATGAGGACAGGCTGAGAGAGTTGGGGCTGTTCAGCCCGGGAGAAGAGAAGGCTCTGGGGAGACCTGATAGCGGTCTTCCAATACCTCAAGGGGGCCTACAGGAAAGATGGGGAGAGGCTGTTCAGTAGGGCCTGTTGTGATAGGACAAGGGGTAATGGGTTTAAATTAGAAGGAGGTAAGTTTAGATTAGATATTAGAAAAAAATTTTTTACAATGAGAGCTGTAAAGCACTGGAACAGGTTGCCCAGAGAGGTGGTGGATGCCCCATCCCTGGAAACGTTCAAGGCCAGGCTGGATGAGGCTCTGAGCAACCTGATCTAGTCAGGGATGTCCCTGCTTCTTGCAGGGGGGTTGGACTAGATGAACTTTGAAGGTCCCTTCCAACTCTAACCATTCTATGATTCTATGATTCTAGGATTCTAATGTTGGTGAAGTGACATCTGTCAATAGCTTCTAGTGAAGGGGCATGGGATCAAAAATATCAGATGACTAAGCTGCAAACTTCAAACATCTTCAAGTTGCCATTGTCAAGATGCAAGGAGTTTTCTAAAAGAAAAAGGACTGAAGCAATATTTGAAATTTGTTGAAGGTCAAGTGAGGCCATTTAGGAGCAAAATGGGCAAGTGAAGAGCTCTGACTGTCATCATCACGTGCAGACCAGGGCCTGCTAAGCAGTAGGAGTGTGGGCCTGTTAAGTCCTATGCTGGTTCAGAGCTAATATATTCCCCAGAGTTTTTTGGGACAACTACTGATACTGTCTGCAAATAATACTGTGGAACATTTCCTCTATCCGTTATCATGGTATTTTGTTTTCTGATGGTTTCTGGAGGCATGAAAAGGCTATAGGAAAATAATGGTGTCTATGAGAATGGATTCAGAGAGAGGTTTTCTTATTCTGAGAGGAGCAGGCAGGTAGGAGGTGCCTCTCTCTTCCTACTGACTACAAAAAGAGATTCAATAGTTATTTTAAATCGGACACTTCAAGTGTAGTTGTCTAAGTGAAACTCATATCCCAGTTAAAGTTTGGCTTCTGAATATGTCCATAAGCATCTCAGTGTTGACTATAAGCTAGGTGTCTCTCCCATGTTCTAGGTCCAAAGGGTCTCCCAGTTAATAATTTATCTGTCTAGCTCTTCTAGATCTCCTCCCACCTAACACATGAAATAATCTCCTGGCTACACAACTGTACCCAGCTTGTCCTCTTTCCTCGCTCAAAGTTTGGCTTCAGCAGCAACGGAAAGGTGTCTCAGTCTTGGAAAATGTTCTGAACTAAGGATCAGAAATCATAGAATCATAGAACCATAGAATGGTTAGGGTTGGAAGGGACCTTCAAAGGTCATCTAGTCAAATCCCCCTGCAAGAAGCAAGGATATCTCCAACCAGATCAGGTTGCTCAGAGCTTCATCCAACTGGGCCTTGAATGTTTCCAGGGATGGGGCATCCACCACCTCTCTGGGCAGCCTGTTCCAGTGTTCTACCACCCTCATTGTAAAAAACTTTTTCCTAATATTTAAGCTCAATCTACCTCCCTCTATTTTAAAACCCTAGTCCTGTCACAACAGGCCCTGCTGAAGAGTTTCTCCCCATCTTTCCTGTAGGTCCCCTTTAGATGTATGATATAACCCGTGTTGTAGAGGAAGATATGACCCATGACTTAATATTTTCTACTGTTTGTTTCAGGTGACTGAAACATTTTCTATTGCTTATTTTAGGATAGGATAAATAATTTTCTAGTGGTGTTTGTTTGTCATTCTTGCCAATAGAGAAAACCCACGTGACCAGCTGACATTAGAGGATTAACTTACTCATAAGCTTGTAGACAGTGGTGCAGCAATTGGGCAGGGGGAAAGTTCCCTATCTAACTGATTCATGCTCATCTGCCCGCTCCTCCTCTGATCTATCCACAAAGGAAAACAAAAAAAACCCCATGAAATCATGTATATTTAATTGGCATAATGTTGATTGGTCAGAATGTAAAGAAGAATAAAAATGTATTTTGAAGAAGAAATATGGAGGAATACTACAACAACCGACTGAGACCATTGCAAAAGTTTAAACATGCTAACCATTTTTGAGTTTGTATCTTGTAAGGATCTCAGACTCTGTCCATGAATAACTGAAATAAGATTCTAGGAGAAGAGATTGAAGATGAGCTGCTAAGAATAGAGGTGTGACCTCAAACCGCACAGGATCAAGGGGTTGCTCTCAGTTGCCCATTTCACTGAATAGTATAAAGAGTGGGAATAAAGAAATTGCCATATTACTCCATCAGCAGACTCAACAAGAAGACAGAAAACTTGAAGATTAGTGACCCTCTAGATCTGAGTCAAGGTCATGATAATTTGGTCATAAATTAGCAAGTACCTGTCCAGAGAGAAGATGGTCATTTCCAGTTCATTGTTATAAATTTGTCAAAAGGTAAAGGTTTTAACCATAATTAGCATTGCTAAATTGTTGCTTGATTCCTCCTTTTGCTTCATGCAAATTGGTAAGTACCTAATAACTATTTAATGGCTGTTCATTGTGCAAAAGATTTCCCAAATTCACATGCAAACAAGTGTGCACATCTGAAGAATAAAACTAATAAAATCTGATTTTTTAATTAAGTGTTCTGTGAAGCAGAGAACACAAAAGATTATCTCTTGTCGTTATCTTTGAGGTCAGCAAAGTTCTTATCAGACTCTGCACATAATTATGCTTCTGCATCTTTTAACACAAAACTCAACATAATTTGATCACTGTGTCATTCAAAAGTTTCACTGCCAAGTCAGGAAGCACAACTCATGCACGATGAGTGGTGTGATAAATCACACTTGACAAACTGAGATTAGTCAAAGTAAACAGTTTGGAAGCAAACATAGTTTATAATCACGTCTTCAATAAGTCTGGGAAGAATGAACGCATTCATTACCAATCTAATGGTCAAATCTAAGTACACTGCAGGTCTATACACAGATCATTTCCATAACAAGGTCATTTAGAAATCTCTAGTCTGTGCACATTTGTGTAACTCTTGTCAAATCTAGAGTTGAAGAATTGGGCTGGAAAATTTGATTTGAGAACGTGATTAAGATTCACAGTGGGAAATTCAACCCAGAAATCTTTTATTTCGATCACAGAAAGCTGACATCCTCACTAAATGCTGGTTAACTTAAGAAGTCCTGGGATTTCTCAGGAGGGAACTGGGGCTTTGCATTATTAGGTTCTAATTGGAGGAAGTGCTTACTTCACTGTTTCATATAACACAGCTGCACATCTATTGAATTTTCTGGACTGGATTTTAATGGCTAGTTCATTGACATATAATTGATTTTTTGTTTCCTCCTTGCTGGGTTTTTAGGGAGGACAGAAGAAAAAAATTCAATTAAAACCCACTAAACTGATGTGTCCTAATTTCTGTAGATTACATTCTTCTGGAGACAATCCAGAAAGGGACTAAGATTGTTCTGAGTCTACTGAGTAGGGGGCAGTCAAACAAAACACTCAGTTTACCATGAAATGCATTCAGCCACTGTAAGTTCACCCAGCACAAATGGTAAATGCAAATATTTTAACAGAAAATGCTATACAAAAGAGAGTTACTCAATTACTTACTGAACTGTGGAGACTACAAATTAAGGTCGACTGTCCATACACATCTTAAAGTTGTCCTTTTGTGTGGTGTTAGTCTTGTATATACTTATGAGTTAAGCATTCAAGCCCCGTGTTAACATAGCCTCTTAAAGTTTCGACATTCATGTTATCTCATTTCAAGGACAAGGAACTGGTTACATAAACCTCTGTCTCCTGGTCAAAATATCTAAAGTCCCAGGATGGTTTTCCTAGTCAGATCCCCTTACAAAAATGACGTACCTTCCTTTTCAAAGCATAAAGAACATATTCAAAGGTTCAGCTTTATTCCAAGAAAAATGTCCAAATACTCAAGAATCAAATTTTACAAATACTTACTGCCAGGAGAGTTGCCTTAGTTGTAAGATTACTGCATAAGGTCGTAAGCACTGTGTGTTTGGAGTAATACACCTCACCTAAATTCTCTCAGTAATACAAACTTATATTCACGTTATGAATAGAATTATTTCCTTCAATACTCAAATCAAGCAAACAATTTTGTAAGTGTCCCGGTGTTTTAGTCAAAGTATTTTGTCTGACCTGAACTGTCTCATTTGCTTTTTTTAAAACTTTAGTTACATGTAGCTTTGGAACATCATTTTGTAACGAAGCATAAAACCATTTTATCTGAAAGTTGTAGAATAACCAAATTTTTGGAAAGGGCTGAAATTAATTAATGAATTCCGGCTGAGCTCACAAATTGTTCTGTTCACCATGAAATTGCATTATTTTAACAGATCAGTTATTTCTCTGGGAAAGTTCACTCAACTCTATTTCTGCAGCTGTTTGAAATGTAGTAGCAAAACACACTTTTCTCTGTTTCTGTATTACACATACATTTGCACAAGCTGTAGCCACACGTCACCAGTTTTTAGTGGCAAGAGACAAACAGGAGAAATTTGACTGGACAGACTCAGAGTTTGGAGTTAATTATTGCCCATTATCTGCAAGTGCAACAACAACATTCTTCCCAAAATATTTGATCCATCTATTACCATGTTGCCATCTCCATAATAATCTTGGGTTCAGGAGTAGAGTCAAGCTTATACAAAATATAAGTTGGTGTAAATCGCTTGCAGGCAGATTGAATCGCATCCATACAGCCAAAGAAAGGCAGTGGGGGAAACTGGTTGTGAAATGGAATTTCTGTTAGAAGACACAAGGTTAGAAGATACAAGGTTAGAAGGCCAGTTTTCTTTGTTTTGTTAAACTCTGAACTGTATTTTTGCTTGACATTGCAACATCAGCCTGAAGGAATCTTGGTTTTCCCTCAGCCAAAGCAGGTGCAAACGTTCACTGCCTGGAAGGCACGGAAGTAAAGGCAGCAGGATCTCCGGGTCCTGCAAGTGTGATGTTGGACTCCAAGGAATAGTGAAGACTTTGTGGGCCAGATCCTGATCTCATTGCCCTGACTAAGCTGCAGAACTCTGAAGATAGCACTAGTCAAGTTAGTGGGAAAGGGCAGAGTAAGAAGCCATTTACTATCAGCAAGAATTGATGGTACCTGTGAAGCAACACCTGGAGTCCTTACTCAGACAAATCAGACAGAAGGAGACTTTGCCTGCAGCAGACGGAGGGGCCTGAACTAGTTCCCAGGAATTGATCTGACTTCAGCAAGCCATTTTGGTTGACTAAAAATACCGTTGAAACCCACGTAACCCAAAGGCTATGACTGGATTACAGAAATGAAAAAACAGAACAAGTGCGTCAGCTTCAGGCTGAACCACCGCGATAGTGTGATGAGTATTTCTGGTTATTCTTTTAAATGTCATGGTCTGATTTTGGAATAGCCATTGATAAACACTGTGCAATTTGTTAATTATTATTTTCAGGATTAACTTTATATACTATAGTAGCATATAAGTAGGTAGCTCTTATTAACACAGGTTGGAGGTACGATTTTCTCTCAATCTCTACCAGACTGGCTTCTGTGTCTTCTAACACCAACACATACCTCCTTAGGGGCAGACTGGGTCCTACTGGTTCCCTCCTGTACATGCAGTGTCCTCCAACTCCCTCCAATGTTCATACTGAGCAATGACTCACATCCAGAAACAGCAATGTGTCTTTCAACGAGTTAGCCTGAGGTACGGACTGGAGCGGAATACCCGCACTCTGAGCATGAGGTTTCCTATGTTCTCCAGCCCGTGTTAACGGCAATTTCCTGCATACTGCATTCCTTACTCTCCTCTCCTTAGTCAGTGCCAATGCAAAATATAAATGGCAAAGCATATATTTTCTTCAGAATTTGCATTTGAATTTTTTGTCTAAAATGTCAATATTCTTAGGTTTTCTTTCAGGTGCTAGACTTATTACCTCTTGTTTTAACTGTCTTGTTCCTGACATGAACAACCTCTGAACCTGTCACTTTCATACAGAAATATGTACAGCAGGTTTATAGCATGGAGCACAGTTCTTCAGAGAGAGCAAACAGATATGTTCAGTATATCAGAAAAAAAGATTAAAGAAATTCAAACTTTCTTTTATTTTCATACCCCTGGAAAGTTGGATGCTTAGAAAGTGACAAGGATAAGCAGTCTCAATGTGGAATCCCTGATGTGAAGACATAGCAGTTCTCTCTCTCCTCTTGATTTCATATGAATGTGAGGACTTGCTGCTCGTCATCCTTACATACTGACTGCAGAACTAATACCGAATCCATTGCTTTAGAGATGCAGAATTGTAACACAGCAGAGAGATGTCCTCTTTTTATAATACCTAACATACTTCACTTCAATGAAAAATTAATTTAAGAAATAGAAAATCTATTCAGCAAATTGAATATGGTATCATACCTCTGCACTGTTACTGTGCCTGCTGTAGTCATATTCCCGTAACCTCACATCTTTAAAAATCTTAAACATTAACTAATACATGTTCAAAATATACTTGCACATAAATAAATTGAAGTGAGAATAATTGCAGTGTACAGATAAGCCACATACAGCAAGTTGATGCTGTCATACCATTACCATGCTGGTGTAGCCAAGTATAGCTCTTTACTCTGGCTTCTCTCATTCCCCAGGGTATTTGGTTCTGTTTTCTCAGGAATCAACCTGAGCACTGCCTCCTGGTCCTGCATTGTGAAGGTGCATGTTCCCTTTAACACATAATATTTGAATATATGTTTTGACTTTGAGAAGTGCTGGTCAGAAGAGAGATGATGAAGCTCTAACAATGTCTCTGTTTACTCCGTCATTGTGAAAACATAACATGATTACATCATTCAAAATATACATACAGTGACAAAAGTCACATCTAGATGTTCTTTTTTTCAGAATGAACTGAACTGGATGTAATAATAGCATTACCGGATGTGAAAAAAAGCACTGGATCTAATTCAAAAGCAAGGACCTCTATTAGTGCATTGCTATTATTATCATGCAAAGGAATTATATTAAATAAATCTGACAAAGTATTTTGCTTCTACAGATACAAGATCATTTTTAGGGGAAAAAAATAGTTTCTGACAAGCCAATCTTAAAAACTATTTCTATGATTCTATGATTCTTTTTCCTGAAGCCACATAGTCAGTCAAAATCCTACCTGGGTCAACCTTCATTGATCAGAGTACTTAGACCATCAAGCAATGCTGTTTTAGAATAGTCAATTTCATGGTTGTAGAATCATAGAATCATGGAATGGTTTGGGTTGGAAAAGACATTTAAAGGTCATCTAATCCAACTTCCCTGCAAGGAGCAGGGACATCTCCAACAAGATCAGGTTGCTCAGAACCACCATCCAATCTGGCCTTGAATGTTTCCAGGGATGGGGCACCTAACATCTCTCTGGGTAACCTGTGCCAGTGTTCCACCACCCTCATTGTAAAAAAATTCTTCCTTATATCTAGTTTAAATCTACATCCCTCTATTTTAAAGCTATTATCCCTTGTCCTATCACAATAGGCCCTGATGAAGAGTTTCTCCCCATCTTTCCTGTAGGCCCCCTTGAGGTACTGGAAGACTGCTGTTACGTCTCCCTGGAGCCTCCTCTTTTCCAGGCCGAACAGCCCCAACCCTCTCAGCCTGTCCTCATAGGAGAGGTGCTCCAGCCCTCTGATCATCTTTGTGGCCCTCCTCTGGACTTGCTCCAACTGGTCCATGTCCTTCTTATGTTGGGGGCTTCAGAGCTAGACACAGTACTGCAGGTGGGGTCTCATCAGAGCAGAGTAGAGGGGCAGAATCACCTCCTTTTGATGCAGCCCAGGATGCGGTTGGCTTTCTGGGCTGCAAGCACTCACTGCCAGCTCATGTTGAGCTTCTCATCCACCAGTACCCCCAAGTCCTTCTCCTCAGGCCTACTCTTAATCCATTCTTCACCCAGCCTGGTCACTACAGAACAGAAGCAGGAATTCAAAGCATGTGGCCAAAAGCCATTTTCTTTTGCCTGTCTATTAAGCAGAGTGTGGCCTTTTCTCTATGATATGGGTAGACTTTGAGCGGCAGTCCATATCTTTGTCACCTCCATTTTAGACTGAAACGCACCATTACCTTCAGGCCATAATTAATTTATATTAAGGGTAAAGGTACAGAAAACATTTTGCATAATTCTGTTTAAACAATACCTAAAATAGATTACAGTAATTCTTCAGGATCTGATGAAAGAGGAAAATACTTGCAGCTTCCTTATGTCTGCAGACAACTTCCCCCATGCAAAGGGAATTTCCAGTGTCAATTTCTAACTGGTTTGCATCTACTTAGTACTACTTTTATGAGGCTATAAACAAAGCAGAACTTGCTAGACCAGAGAACAAAATATTTGTATATCAATACTAATATTTTGGGAACTCTCCTTATATGCAATGATACAGATCTGCACCAGGAAGAGGTGAATCAAATAGTCAAAACATCTCTAAGGAACTCCAGTGATGTGATACCTCTGAACTTTGTGCAACTGCAAAGTGGAGATGCTGATATCAGAATAATCACTGTTTTTTGAAGTGTTTGCTTTTCCTTTGTGGTTTTGTAGATCAACTGCCCAAAATAAATTTTGAAGTGATGAGAATCTCCATGCTTGTCTCAGTCATACAGGGCATAAGCTCCAAAAGAACTTCAAGTGCAACCTGCAGCAAAATACCAAAGGCCAAATCTAAGTGAGCTAAGAAAAAACAGTGCATAGAAGAGTTGTACATAGTATGTTTCAGTTACACAGGTACCTAGAGGTGCCTGACATTCAGCATTAATTTCATCTGTGCTCCTGATGCACAGTAAATAGGCATACCGTTGAAACAAGCAGTTCCCATTCCCAAGGCAGTGTCCCCCAAGGCAGACAGCTTGAGTGCTGTCTCTCTTCTCCCTCCAAGCTGCTGTCACGTCTCCTGCTGCGTCCTGCAGAACAGGGAGGCCTGCAGAACCAGGCAGGCAATGCTCTGCCCTTAAGTCCTTCAGATTCACAACTCATGTTCCAACTACAACAGGGAAAGAGAACAATCAAGTCTTTGTGTGATATTATGACCTTAAAAGTGCAATTCTACCAGGATAGAAAGCAATCCTCACACAAAGGAGTAGTTTAATAGCAAGACATTTGAATATGTTACTCAAGTCTTGGAACTCACACAAATTGTTTTCGATATTTAGAAACACATATATGCAATATCTATGAAAGAAAGCCTTTTAAAGGATGACATTCTTATCTAACCTCAGTCTTAATGATCTCACTCCATTCTAGGCATGTAAGAGTTTGGCGTCTAGTCTAGACTCCATCAGTGGCTGCTCGTGAGACAATGAGATATTCGGAGGGTCCTTCCCACCTATTGTGCCTCCTATTGTGTGACAGGTTTATTAGCTTCTTGGAAATGACTGTCCCTTTACATTTGACTGTACCAAGAACCTGATGAATGAGATATGAGGAATTTCAGACTACTGAAGTCTGATTATCAAACTATTTTAATTACATGTTTATGGATCTTCTAGTAGATTCCCTTCTCTTGAATCAATTGTATTGGTTTGAATGGCACAAGGCAATCAAAATGTGTATTAAGGAAAAAAAATAGATTCCTTTTCTAAATATCATTGGGCATAAAGGAGTAAGTGAGAATGAGAGAGGGATATGGCATGAGCATGCTAAATCACTACGTGCTAGGAAACAGACACCTTAGGAGAATCTATTTACCACTGCCCTTAGAAATTAACCCTTAGCAGTTCTCTATGTTAAGGGAAAGAAGTCTTTCGTTAGCCCATAAAATATTAATTCCCTGCAACCCTAGATGTTGCTTACGCCATAGCTAGGAATATAGTAGCTGCTGACTTAACACATACAAGGGATTTGAAAGAGTCAATTTAACAGGGAAGGGAAATCCAAGGGTTATTAACTTCTAGGTTCAAATTACAATAGTTTCTGGTTGAACCGTTTACCTGAATACAAGAACTGCCAGCTAAAATCCAACAAGCATTTTGCTACAACATAAGAACTTTTTCCCATTTGATGAATGTAATTTTGTGCTAGTTCATGTATAATGATGTGAAGGAGAGGAAATAGGAAGCGATGCTCTCTGAAATGAAAAGGAATTTTGGACCATGGGCTGTGTTCCACAATTCAATAATCTACCTCCTATGAGTGAAATCTTTCTGCTGATTTCCATGAACATTGCATCCTGCCCAGGGCGATGATGTGGCAAATCAGGAAGTATGAAAACCCAAAACCACTTGTGTGCAGTAGCTTACCACTCAGCAGGCACGTTCACACTGACTTTCAGTCAAAACTGGATTTTTTTTCCCAAGAATTTTGTATTGTACTATATGCCAAAGGACTCAAGAACAATCAACATACAAGAATCCTTTTAGCAAGGATTTTTACTGATTCCTTCCATTTCCTAGTTCAGGCCAAGAGCAGATTTATCTACATGGAAGGTTTAAGGTTATCACACATATTCTCAGCAGTCATTCATTAATCCCTCTTAGCTCCCCATCCACAGTGCTGCTGCATCTGACCAAAAATATACATTTCCTTTGAAGTGCTCACCATTGAAATATATCCCTCCTCTCAAACCCTTTTCCAGATGTCTTCCTAATTTCAGGCCAAATTTTACTTTCCCCAAAGAAAGACTACAGGGCGCATACCCTAGGAAACTGCCCTCAAAAACACAACAGAATTCAAGGACAAAAATTAAAGAACTTATTTTCTTTGTGCTATGAAGAAATTCAAAATAGATTATCACAACTGTACCTTCTAGTCTTAAATTCCTAAGTTCCATGTTTTGTTTGTTATGAAAGCAGAAATTAGTAATATGTCAAACAATGTAAGTTTCTTGAAAGCATAATTATACTTCCAAATCTGATGTTAAGCCTAATGGATTTCTTTTTCTTTTGTTAGGATATTATCTGTTCAGTGGGGTAGGATAGCTTATGAATCTGACCATTCTCTTGGACAAGGGCACGCCAAGTAGGCAGACTTTCTCATATTCACAATACAGAAATTTTTCAGCTCAAAGGAATTCTACCTTCCCCATGATGATCTGAGAGCCAGACAGCCCTTGTATGGCGAGTTGCACTGAAATGGTCCCCGTGTGAACAGCTAAGCTTCATTTGTTCCCTGTAATAGAACACAGCATAATAACATTAATTCTAGTCTAATACTGGATGAACATTTTGCTGAGGCTGGGAGAGAATAGTATAATTATAGGTAAAAGGAATATGTGAGTGTTCTTTAGCAATATTAGTCCTAATTTATTTTTTAAAAAAAATCATAAAAGTATGCTTAACTAGAGAGAAAAACATATATGTCCTCTGGAAAACCAGCTCAAGAAGAGCACTTTTCATTGCATAACATTCTGAAACAAATCCAAGTATTTTGGGATATATTTAGCATATTGAACAAAAATCTAGAATTTATATATAGCTTTTTTGCTCCAGCCAAAAAAAAATAAAGAAATTCTGTTTTTATGACCACTCGCACAGTGACCTTACTGAAATGCTTTTAATTAAGTTCAAACTCCCCTTTACAATATTACCTCCCTTTTAGGTGAGAATGTTTACTATACACTGTTGGGAAAGGAAAGTTCAGTAAGCTGCATGATGAGCAATGTGTCATCTGTACAAGCTGAAAGTACTGAATTTTAACAAGATCTAAAAGAATAAAACTATATTTTGGTAGTTTTACATTTGGTCTAAATGTCTCAGGCTTGCAAAAAGATATGCGAGCTCTGGTGTATTCTTTTTTATTTTTAAGACAAATCAGTGTTTTTTTCAGTGGGTTTTCATCCCTGTTTCAAAGTTTTTCACACCTCTGGGATCTGATTCTGCAGGGCATCTGTGCACAAACCTTTGCTGCAAGCCCCCAGCACTTCAGGACTCTCTAACACTTTGAGAATGTTCCCAGCAATATATGAATGAAGAGTCCAAACTAAAGAGTCCATTCAAGTATAGACAGAGTTTTAGGACAAAAATTAAGTCAATGACATGAAGATCCCTTTGCTGATTTGCTAATAAGTAATAATGTGAGAATAGTTACAGACAGGTTATTTTAATCAACTGTTTCCATGAGATTTTTGATCTGGTACTTTCCAGCAAAAATAGATATATATTTTTTTTCATTCCGTTTTGATGAAATTCACAAAGTCCTGTAAAGTAAGGAAATACAAGAAGTTTTCTCTGTGACTAAAAACGCAGAAAATGTGGGATTTGATAGAGGTGGGTGGCAAATGTAATGTTGAGCCAAAGGAAAATGTTTAATTGTAGTATTTTTTCACACGTACACTTCACTTTGCAGAATATACTAATTGACTCCATCAGTCAGCTATCAATACTGCCTACACATTACTTCTATTATGCTTGAAAAAAAAAAAATCATGGTTATTTTAAAATGGCTGTAGAGTCATAAAATGACATGCAGAGCCGGCTGAGACCACTAACATGCTGCAATCATTACTACAGAGCACAGAGAAGGAAAAGCAGATGTTCCTCAGCCATTTGCCTGGCCTTCACATTAATCTGTGGTCCAGAAAATCAATGCTGCCCATGGTCCAGCACACCCATTATTTTCCTAGCCTCAGCAATGTTCATAGTCTTACACATAGTTCATAGGAACTATGAGCAAGTGAAATTAAATAAACATCTTTTTTCTAGAATTCATTTACCTTTTTTCTGACTTACAAGAACATGCAAAGTCCTTCCTGGATGTTAATGCCCAGAGGCCTGCAGCTGTTGATCGGAATACTGAGCACTCCTTTGCATTCATGAAATGTTGAGCGTGTGTGTTTTCCATAGAATCTTTCAGTATACAGGCACCTACGGCACTGCAATAAAACGATGCATGCAATGTATATTGGGTCAAACAAGGTAGTACCTGAAAAATCCCTCACCTGCTTTTGAACCACAGATCTAAAACTCAGATACTGGAATTATGATTATCCTGCTCCTGTCTTCCTAAAACTCAACTGGCACTTAGAAATGCAGCTCCAGTTCTTCAAGGAGGGTGGTAGATGCATGAGCTATGTCTTTTTAACCTGCTGTTCTTAAAAGTTTACTGTAATGGAGATTCAGAGGCCTCACCAAGCAACCTGTTGCAACCTCAGTTATCCTGGTGTTAGAGCATTTTTTGCACCTGGTAAGCTAAATCTCTTCAAAGCAGATGCTTCCTTCCTCTTTGCCACTACGACCCATGTAGCTGTAGAGTGGTATCACGCCTTTCTTCAACCCTCTCTTTTCTAGACTTAGCAACCCCATTGCCTTGGACTTTCCACAGAAGTTATGTTTTAAATGACATTCCTGTGGCTCACCTCTGTGCTCTCTTCAGTTGGTCCCCACCTTCCACTAAACTTATGCAAAACTCAGTACCTGTTGGAGCAGAACGATGATTTCATTTGTACGATGATTTCATTTGTTTTACTTCTGGAATGATATCTGCCTTTTTCAAAAGAGCAAAACATTTTTTTTTTCACTCCCATTCAGCTTGTGATCAACTCTTAACTAGTTCCTTGTCCTGGACGGTAATGTGCAATATTTAACCACAACCACAGCACATGATTCCAATTCCTTTCTAAACTGCACCCTGTTTTGCTAGGTCTTGGAGGTCAAATGGTATGTTTCCAACTTAAATGTGTATCACATTTCGGTTGAATGTGCACCTGCAAATTCCAGAAGGCCTCACTGCTTCCTTCCACAATACCTGTCCTTCACTAAAAAAGTCTTTAGTTGATTTTGTTTCCTAACTCCAGTATTTAACATTATTTTTAATTAACTGTTTTCTTATCTCTGTGAATCCTTATGTCTAATATTAATCATTTACCTAGCCCACTAGGAACTGCTATGTCCTTGTGTTTATTCCAAATAGTGACTTAATGAGTTACTATGTAAAGCCTCAACAAAACAGCTACTGCCCTCCGTGGTTTTTCAGCTTCCCTTGGACTATCCTAAGCAGGATGCTGATAAGAAAACCCTGTTCTCTACTCAATATAGAAGAATAATCTGGGGAACTCAAGTCAGAAGTAGCTAGACCAGCAGCAGTCATCAGCTGCAGCAATGCTGCCTTTTGCAGAGTTCTCCTCAAGGTCAGGCTCAGGTCTGGAGAAGCAGCAGGTTTGCAAGCCCAGCCGTGTGTGCTCCGCAGCTGAGCACAAGCTGCTACTGGGCAGTCAACCCTTGTCCCTTCACCAGCTTCCTACAGAGCCCCACACGCCCTGGGGCCAGCTGCTGAACCGCTCCTCGGCTGGGGACTGCGCCTGCACCCTGCTCCTCCGCAGCTGCGGCACACACCGCAGCGCTGAACTGGGGCAGGCTGATGGGATCCTCACGGAGGAAGCAGATGATTACAGGTTTTATTATACATTTTATGTTTTGATAGCCTCTGTTTCAAAGCCATATTGCCACACTTCATGTTGACTAGATTACTCAATTTGCTAAAATTGTATCTCTCATATATTGTTGTTTTGTGATCTCTTCCCTCGTTATGGTCAGTTCAAAGGGTTTAGTCACCGCTACCAAACGTCCGCACACCTCACATGACTCCAGTAGCTCTTTTTAAGGACATACTTACTACAGTGTTTCTCTGTTATTTTCCCCTCTCTACAGCAATCATAGATTCATTTATCACCATGATTTTGTATTTAATAATACTTGAACTTTTCAAGCACTTCAGAAGCCTTGATCTGGGTGAATAAACAGTATGCCTTCCACTTCCGTAGTTGCCCTTTTAAAGGGAATTGAGTCCACTTTCATCTGTGCAACTTCAGCTCTCTACCAGCTGAGATTGCCGGGCAGTGTGAAAGTTGAAAGGCTGATATGAGAGCTTGAGGGGGGAACCTAAAAACTGAAGGACTCGGATTTCTGTAGTCAGCCTTTTGGTCAAGGGATTAGTAGGATGAGAACAAAAAAAAAAAATAAATCCTGTGGAACTGCATTAATGGGGACAGAATTACTGATATGATGTGCTGCCTGGAGAAGACAAGGTTCATGCCTTAAGTCAGGTTCCAGTGTGCTGTCTAGATCTGAACGGGCTCTGTTATGGCAGAGTGTGGTGGAGCAGTACCAGCTAATAAAGAAGATTAAGTTTGATTAGTTCTCTGTGCTTGGTCCTAATTCTCATGCTCAAGGGAGGCTCAGAAGTGCCACAAGCCAGTGGCACTTTTGGAAAAATGGGGCATGGAGAAGGGCCAAATGTGGTAGTATCTTAGGCAAAGCTAGAGTTTGGGTTGCATTTGTATACATTCTTAGCGCACACTTGCTTTCTTTCCTACTTTCTACCGCACTCTTTCTTCCACTTGTTACAAAATTCTTGCATGCCACTTCTGTCAGAACAGTAATAGCTTCAGACATCTTATTTTCTGTTACAGTGATTTCACACTGGCTATCTGCTATTGCAGGATTCTTTTTTCAGTCCCACAAGGATGTCCTCTACAACCATTACAAGTTAATGTAACTTCAGTTGGTTTTTCCATGTTATGTAAAAGAAATCCAGCTGTCAGGAAAAAAGGCTGGAAGCTGTAAAGTAGCTGAATAAAGTTCTAGTTTCACACCACACCATCTCTAAGTACATAACAGTCTGCAGATTTAGCAGGTCTAGCCCAGCTGAGCTATGTGTGTTCCTTGTCCATCCTCATCCACTTTAGAGCATAGTAATGATGCTATAATTGTGCTCTGTTTGTAAGTTAAGTGTAATTTGACAATAAATAGTTATAAATATTCAGAATGTTGTATTTAAAAAAAAAAAAAAACAAAAACAAAACCAAAATGCAACAGCTTTGATCCTGCCTTTACCACAAGACAGCAATTATGCTCCTTGTCAAACTAGAGCAGATATGTGGTTGGAGAATGCCGTTCTTTCAGATCCCACTTCTACAAATCCAGAGACGACTTCTGAATATCCAGCTCAGTCATGCATTTGAGAGCAGCTTAAGCTGTCTGAGAGATTCATGCGATAGCTAGTTTCTAACCTTAGTCTGAAACTTCTCCCATCCATAATGGTGAAATGAAAGCTGAATTTTATTTTCTTTGGTACTGTTCAAAAGATGTTAGTGGCAGCAGCATAGCTTTGGCTAGTACATATAAAGTAAGCAAACCTCTCCTCACCCCACAAAGAATATATACCGCAGTCTCATCATGTGATGTTGGCTAGAAAATTGCTGAAAAAGATACACTCATATTCAAGTGGGTTGGCTTCTCAGTTCACTGGGGAAGTGGGGATAGCTTCCAAATCTCTGCAAGGATCCATACATCACATGATAGTTAAACTAACTGAGATCTAAACATGGTTCAATTGCTAAGTCAGTCAAGTTGCATAAGGCTGCATCCCTAAAATGGAAACTGGCATGTTTCAAGGAGATTCATCATGAGAGTTTTTTCTTTCCACAATTAACCATGAAATCTTTGCCATTAAGTGTAGGCATATTCAAATCTTTTTTCTCAACAATTTCTCCTCCTGTGTATCTCCAACCATTAAAGTCTCGCTATTCATGTAGCATAATATTTGCTTAGCTGCTTCGTGTATACATTTACTGCTTTTTCAACATACAAAAAAATGCATTGTCATCCTGAGGTATACCCATGTCACACTTTGTTCCATTCATAGCACTGGTCTCTATCCATTTCACTTACCCAAATGTATACAGTCCCTAATGATAGAACACCTTTCTACGTTCTTCCATTACACTTACTTTGCAAGCTAAAGTTGTGCTACTGTAAATATTACCCAGACTCAACAGCCTGCTAGCATGTATGCACTCTATAAAAAAAAGTAAATAATCACGTCTTCTGACTTCACATCTGTTTCTCTTCAGTTTAAGGTCATATTACAAGACAAAGTTGGAAAGAAATAAGGCCCATATGAATTCAAAAAAATTATATGCAGAAATAAAAGAATCATGGGAAATGTCTTACTGCAACAGCATCAAATTCTGTGGAGCTATAAAAGATGCTATAAACTATATAACAGGCAAGCTGTACATTGGCTCCAACACAGAAAATTATCAACCAGCATAAGAACAGTTGATCAAACCTTGAACTAAATTTTGATCTTAAAGACCTCTAGTGCAAGTACGTGAGCTTTGCTTTCATGCCACAGTGCCTACATATTTGGCTTGGTTGGTGGGCAGCTACAGAGCTATTTTATGATCTGCTGTAGTTTTCAATCAGGCAGGTATGGGCTGGGATTTTTTTTTTAATTTGGGGACAGGTATGGCAAATCAGGGTAGAGTTTTCCAGAAGCTAACTCCTGCTTGCATACTCCTGCAGTTAATGTAACCATCCTCAGTGGTTTAAGTCAGAAATCCTGAGTGAAAATAAAATATGAAGCTTTTATTTCTTCACAAGGAACCATGATAATAAGGCAAGGAATGAAGACTACTACAAATACTGGTGTCACCAAGAGCATGATGCATTTGCTTGTGTAAGATCTGGCAATATTGTCTGTATTAAGTGCAGGGAAAGCCACTCTTGTTTGACAAGAACATTCACATTGTTGAAGTGACTACTTTTTTTCTCAGCATTTGGGAATTTGTCGTAATCCACAGTGCAACAGCTGTAACAGCCAATGTAGGCTAACGTCCTGTTGTGACCTAGACAGAGAGCACATGCCTGGTGCAACACTTCTGGTTTCATTGTACACAAGCGATGAATTTAAACTAATCGTAAACTACAGATAGCCAGCTGTATTGGAATAATATAAAATATATTAGGCTTGCTTTTCTTCTTCTCCTTGTCATGGTATGGTCACTGATCTGTTACTGGTGCAGTGGAGTCAAACTCCATTTACCCAATAGAGCAATAAATGACAACTGGCTCCAGAGCAAGCCGGAGTAATAGCAGGCTAGGGCAGGTCATGCTCAGATAAAACACTGTGACAAGTTAATTCTTATTGTAAAGGGCTGTTTATTTCTAGGAAAAACAAAAAAAAAACAAAACAAAACAAAAAACCCTAGGCTAGTTTCCTCCTTAGTTTTCATAAAAATTTAAACTTGCATTATGTCAAAATACAAACTTTACCTACAGTAAAGCTTTGGGACACAGAGCCAAGAATGGTGTAAGTCTTCCTTTAATAAGTAATCTTCTTTTGTTACACTTTAATGTAAAGCATCATAAAGGATTAAAATACAAAAGAGCCTATTGTTCCCGACCTGCAATCAGCTATAATCACCTGATGGTGACAATTGCCTCTGGAGAAAACATAATGACGTCAAGTTGATTTTGAAGGGCCTGGCTGTGCCTCCAGGAGTGTTTCACTGCAGACCAGACGTGTGCTTCTGAAACCAGTCTCCCAGCCATCTGCACTCATTGCACTTGGGTTCACACCAGGATTGGCTGGGTGTGAGCAAGCTGTGTCCCTTTCCGATGGTATTGAGCCAAAAAGCACTTTACTGACAGACACCCAGCCCGCTGGACCAGACCTGAGTTGATCTAGAATCATAGAATCTTTAAGGTTGGAAAAGACCTCCAAGATCATCAAGTCCAATCGCCTGGAGCAGCCCCCTCCCACATGGGTGCCCAGACCCACTGTTTTACCCTCCACATCCACTTTGCTCCTTAATATAGACATAGACTTTGGTGCCTGGAAAAGAGTCTAAGTGGACTTTGCACAGTGATGAAATTATGATGTGAAATTCCCCCTTCCACTTTTTTTTTCCCCTGAAAGCTCTCTAACTGTAGCGGGTTGACCTTGGCTGGCTGCTAGGTGCCCACTCAGCTGCTCTCTTACTCCCCCTCCTCAGCAAAGTGAGGAGAAAACAAGATGAAAAAGCTTCTGGGTCGAGATAAGGACAGGGAGATTGCTTACCAATGACCACCACAGACAAAACAGACTCAACCTGGGGAAAATCAATGTAATTTATTGCCAGTTAATAACAGAGTAGGGTAGTGAGAAATAAGAACAAAACTAAAACCACCTTCCCTTCACTCCCCCTTCCCAGGCTGAATTTCACTCTTTCATTACCAATACCTCTACCCCTCCCTGACATCCCCATTCCTCAACTTGCACCGGGATGGGTGGGGGACAGAGTTATTCCATAATACTTCATCTCTGCTGCTCCTTCCTCCTCATGCTCTTCCCTTGCTCCAGTGTGGGGTCCCTCCCATGGGAGAGAGTCCTTCATGAGTTGCTCCAGCGTGGGTCCCTTCCACAGTGTGCTGTCCCTCAGGAACAGACTGCTCCAGCATGGGTCCCCCATGGGGTCACAGGTCCTGCTAGCAAACCTCTCCAGCGTGGGCTCTCCATGGGGTCACAGCTTCCTTCACAGGCTCCTCCATGAGCTGCAGATGGATCTCTGCTCCTCCATGGGCTGCAGGGGCACAGCCTGCTCCACGGTCGGCTGCACCACGGGCTGCAGGGGAATCTTGGCCAGGAGCAGCATTACTGCTTCTCCTCCTTCTTCTTCACTGACCTTGGCATCTGCAGGACTGTTCCTCTCACATATTCTCTCTCCTAGCTGCTGTACATCATTCTTTACCCTTTCTTAAATACGTTATCACACAGGTGCCAGCAGCACCACTGACGGGCTCAGCTTTGGGCAGCAGTGGGTCTATTGGAGCCGGCTGGAATCAGCTGTGTCTGACGTGGGGTCAGCTCCTGCTGTGGTCTCACACAGGCCACCCCTGCAGCCCCCCTCCTACCAAAATCTTGCCACATAAACTCGATACACTAACATCTGACTACCTCCTGTTTTAGGTGTCTGTCTTATTTCCTGGTTCTGGCCTGTAGCCTCCTACAAAGGAGAGAACAAAGGAAAATTCATTTCTTGGAACAAAGGAAAACGAGAAAAAGGAGAGGGGAACAAGGACAGGGCTTCACATGAGTAATGTTGAGTTATCGCCTTACAGAAGGCAGGATGTTGTTCGTACAAGAAATGAAATGACATTTAGACATCAATTATTTTTAGATTAACGTAAAAGCTCTTTTTAACTGTGTGCATTAATGTATTTATTAAGCTTTTTACAAATTAGGCATTACTGCTACAATCAGTTGCAACCCTATCAAGTCCATACCTATTATATAAATTTTGTATGCTGTCATAACATACTCATTTGTCAAATATTGTTCGATTGGAAGCAACTCTAATAGTTTGGTAAATTTTATATAATTTAGAGAAAAGACCCTCCAAGATGAAAAAACAAATTGAAATGTAGAAAGCAGACAGGATTGAAAAGTAAAACATTAGATCATAAAAAATAAATGGCAAATAAAAATCAAATAAAGGTGAGAGGATGTTCCCATGCTCTACACATCTCCTTGAAGTAACGATGCAAGGATTTTTATATTGTTTTCATAAGGCAAACATTTTTAATGGCCAATTCACTGCCTTTAATTTATATATTCATCATAACAGAGTAAAGAGAACAGTTAAGAGGTCTTGTGGCTACATCTGTATTTCTTCTTGCTATTTTGTGGAAAAAAAATCTGAGATAAATGCATCACAGATGGAGTTGGGAGTACTATTAGAAGATGTGGTAGTGATAAGAGGGTTCTTTATAACCAAGGATGACAGTCTGTGGGGTGGGACATAGCACACTTCAGGGGTCTGTAATGTAAGTAGCAACATCTGAACTGCTCGGCTCAGTGCTACGTATGGCAGACAGCGACCAATAGCAGTTACAAGCCACAAGTTATCCAGGTGATTTTAGGAATCCATTCACATGCAGTGAAGACCAGTGTTATCCTTCAGTTTCAAAGAAAAGAGTGAAAAAAAAAAAGTTAGTCAGTCACATGGGATTTAGTTAAGCAACCAGTCAGGCTCGTGAGCAGTGATGTGAATAACTGTTCTAAAGTTAGCGAGGCTTCTTTGTGACTCACTCTTCACCACCAAGTGCAAGCGGCCCTTATTTGGTTGTGCATCTTTTTAATGGTTTCATTGCTTTTTAATGCTGCCAAAGTCAAAATCCACCATGCTGGAAAAACTCTGTGTAACTTCCGTTGTGAGAAACAGAGGCTGAACCTCTGCTCAAGGAAGGAAATTTCTGGTGAAAGAACATCTCAGTGGCATAACCAAGTTTACCAGCAAGGTGAGGTTATTGTCTTTATACTCAGTTACTGGAAATCAGACAGGGGAATAGAAAATGAGAAGGCTGAGGTATTCAATGACGTTTTTGCCTCAGTCTTCACCAGCAAGGGCTCTAGCCACATTACCCAAGTCACAGAAGGCAAAAGCAGGGACTGGGAGAATGAAGAACTGTCCACTGTAGCAGAAGAGCAGGTTTGAGACCATCTGAGGAACCTGAGGGTGTAAAGTCCATGGAAGCCGATGAGATCCATCCACGGGTCCTGAGGGAATTGGCGGATGAAGTTGCCAAGCCACTGGCCATCGTATTTGAGAAGTTGTAGCAGCCTGGTGAGATTCCTGCTGACTGGAAAAGGGGAAAAAAGGAAGACCAGGGGAACTACAGGCCGGTCAGCCTCACCTCTGTGCCTGGCAAGGTCATGGAGCAGATTCTCCTGGAAACCATGCTAAGGCAGATGGAAAATAAGGAGGTGGTTGGTGACAGCCAGCATGACTTCACCAAGGGCAAATCATGCCTGACCAGTTTGGTGGCCTTCTATGACGGGGTGACAGCATTGGTGTACAAGGGACGAGCAACTGATGTCATCTACCTGGACTCGTGCAAAGCATTTGACACTCCTGCACAACATCATTCTCTCTAAACTGGAGAGACATAGATTTGGTGGATGGACCACTCAGTGGATAGGGAACTGACTGGATGGGCACACTCAGAGTTGTGGTCAACAACTCGATGTCCACATGGAGACCAGTGATAAGTGACATTCCTCAGGGGTCGGTGTTGGGCCCGGCCCTGTTTAATATCTTTGTTGATGACATGGACAGTGGGATAGAGTGCACCCTCAGCAAGTTCGCTGAAGACACCAAGGTGTGTGATGCCGTCAACACACTGGAGGGAAAGGATGCCATCCAGAGGGATCTGGACAGGCTGGAGAGGTGGACCTGTGAGAACCTCATGAAGTTCAACCAGGCCAAGTGCAAGGTCCTGCACCTGGGTTGTGGCAATCCCAGGCACAAATACAGGCTGGGTGGAGAATGGATTGAGAGCAGCCCTGAGGAGAAAGACTTGGGAGTTCTGGTGGACGAGAAGCTCAACAAGAGCCGGCAATGTGCACCTGTGGCCCAGAAGGCCAACCGCATCCTGGGATGTATCAAGAGGAGCGTGGCCAGCAGGTTGAAGGACGTAATTCTCCCCCTCTACTCTGCCTTGGTGAGACCCCACCTGGAGTACTGTGTCCAGTTCTGGAGCCCCCAACATAAGAAGGACATGGACCAGTTGGAGTGAGTCCACAGAAGGGCCATAAAGACGATCAGAGGGCAGGAGCACCTCTGCTATGAGGACAGGCTGAGAGAGTTGGGGCTGTTCAGCCTGGAGAAGGGAAGGCTCCAGGGAGACCTTATAGCAGCCTTCCAGTACCTCAAGGGGGCTTATAGGAAAGACAAGGAGAAACACTTCAGCAGGGCCTGTTGTGACAGCACAAGGGGTACTGGTTTTAAAACAGAGAGAGGTAGATTCAGACTTGATATAAGGAAAAAATTTTTTACAATGAGGATGGTAGAACACTGGCACAGGTTGCCCAAAGAGGTGGTAGATGGAAACGTTCAAGCCCAGGTTGGATGGGGCTCTGAGCAACCTGATCTGGTTGGAGGTGTCCCCGCTCCTTGCAGGAGGCTTGGACTAGATGACCTTTAAAGGTCCCTTCCACCCCAAATTATTCTATGATTCTATGATTCCAAGGTAAAGTCTTGCTGTGTCTACCCTGCCTGTCAAACCCTGGCCTCCGCCATCACTGAAGCTCAAACTCACTGTACTGTCCCAGAGTGTACAGACATATGCAGATTGTCAGCAAGAGTCAGGAAAAGCTTTAGACATTTTCTGCACCTTGGTTTGGGTTACATTTGATGTGGACAGACCAAGTGCAGCATGCCTCCCCGTGCTACCAGCGTACTCTGCCTGCCCTTGCAACACCGCTACAGGACCAGTCAGTTTTAGATGGGACTCTGCTGCTTACCACAGAGATTTGCTGCAGGATTACAGGCAGTCTGAGGTTGCCCAAGTCCAAGTACTAAGTCAAAGCTTTCCTACATGAAGGGATACAGTTTTGTCAAGACAAGATGTACGCAGGGCTTTAGATTGCGTCTTGACTCAGTCCTTTAAATACGCTGTTGAGCCAGTTACAAACGGATGGGGACAGCCAGCTACAAAAAGGGAACTGACAAATGAAAGGTGACTATAAGAGGTTATGCCACTGCTCCTGCCCAGCGAGGTTTGGATCCACACGGCAGTGAAACGCAGCTGAGTGACCTCCTGCCCTCTTCCCTTCCCCATGTCCTGTACGTGTGCTTCTAGAGGAGGGAAAGACTGCATGCACCTAAAGGTTACACCTCATTACTTCAACTTAAATTTAATAAAGCAAATTATTATGTGGAAAATTTTCACAGATCCATATATGTCTGTTAATGGGAGGAAAGAGAGACCAAAGGAGCAGACCATTTGAAAAACGGAGGATGTTGGAACACAGGTAGGTAACATTCACAGGAATGGGATTTCCCTTCTGGTTTATTTCTCAAGATTATAATTGTAAAAACTTATCTCTGTATTTACATCTTTTTCCCACACGATGTCCCAATTAAACTGTTGTAAATACAAAGTCGTTAGATGCAGCTTTAGACACCATAAGATGGCAAATCCACAAGTTTGATTGCTTAATTATTAGTAACTTAGATGTGTTAGTTCTTGTCTCATTGTTTGTGCAGAATCTGAACATCTAATCCCTTCCTCAGGCCTTTCCTTCCTAAAGCAGTGGGACATGCGGTACATCCTGCTGGGAAATAGCTCAGCACACCTTGATCCAGCTAAACAGGAGGGAAGAGCTGGATTGCCTTTCTCCAGAGATGGGCTGACGCAGTGCCAAGGGGCCCCGGCAAGACCTCAGTGCTCAGGCAGGGATGATTGGAATTTTTTACCCTCAGACAGCCTGCAAAAGGAATACACAGCCCTGGATTGCCAGTGCCAAGGGACTCCTTTGAAGAGAGCCCCCTCAGGGGTAAAATCTATGGAAATGGAGTGCAGAAGCCATGGAGATGTGTCTCCCTCTGCAGTCTAGGCCCCAGTCAAGAAAAATGGCCGATAAGAACCACAAGAGGACTTTGAATTTGTGTTGCCCAGAGGCCATTTTGCATCCAAAAGGAGCATGCCACATGAAGCTGAGACGAGCAGGCGGATGGAGGTTCATTTTGCGGAAAAATACCAGGAAGATTCTGAAGCAGACTGTGCCTCATTGGGCTTAGCCTCAAGAAACTGCAATGCAAAAAAAAAAGTTTACTCTGCAGAAATAATTGCCATGTTTGAATTTTATTTTTTGTCAGTCAAATTGAATAACCAGATAACAGAACAAAACAAATTAGATGTCCTGGAGGTCTCCAGGTCTATCCAGTTTGGTAGGACCATAAATACAACATTGCATAATTGACAAGTGACCCAAATAAAACATTTCCCAGGGAGTTTTGTCCATTCTTTTTGCTTGATCTTCACTGTAGTGGGTAGGCCACAGCCAGCAGCTAATCACTCACATAGCCACTCCCTCACTCCCCATCCACAGTGGGACAGGCTGAGAGATTAGGAAGTGCAAAAGAGAGAAAACTCATGGGCTGAGATACAGACGGTTTAGTAAATGAAAGAAAGGGGACAAGGGAAGTGATGCAAAGCAGATTGATGTCCAGACGGTCTCCAGGCAATTACTACCTCAGAAGACAACTCTCACTCCACCTTCTGCTAGCCCAGTTTTTTTGCTGAGCGTGACATTATGTCATATGGAATATCCCTTTGGAAAATTTGGGTCAGCTGCCCCAGCTGTGTCCCCTCCTAGCCTCCTGCCTTCCCAGCCTCTTCCATACACTGTCATGGCAGAGTGTGAAATAGAGAAAGCCTTGACGCTGTGCAAACACTGTTCACCAAAACACAAAACACTAGTGTGTTTATCAACGTTGGTTTAGCCACAAATCCAAACGCAGCACCATAAGAGTTGCAATGAAGAAAGTTAACTCCATCCCAGCTAGGCACACTACATTCACAAAGACATCCGAGCAGCTCTTGACGTGCACTAACTCCACTATTGTCTGTGCTCAGGTTGGGCAGAATCCAGCTGAGCCTCCTGTCCAAGTCAAATGACCAAGAAACAGTGATCATTCACCACTGAATCATTCAGTTCTACTTCACTTTTTCATCCCACTCATGTCCAAAGGAGACTCAGGTCTTAGCTTCTATATACGTATTTTTCTCTAGACCACAGAAGCTCTGGTGCCCATCAATGAGTTCCACATAAGACACGGTTTCATGAAGCATCCTTGTTCACAGTGAGGTTACTCACCTCAGAAAATATTACAGTAAACATTTCAGTGGCAATACTGTAAGTTTTCTTAATAGATTTTTACATCATGGAGTGCTTTTATTTTCACTATCTGGCTACAGCATTTTCTATTATTAAATGTCTCTAACAGAGTTTCTTCTGACCTCCTTGAACATGCTCTACACAGGCCATACTCTCTGGCATAAGAACAGGCTCTCTGTGCTTATGCCAGAATAAAAGAAGAGTTGACAAATTTCCATCAGAAAATAAAATGGACGACGATGCCTTTCCTTTCTCAGCTCTCGTGTTTAAACTCTCCTTTTCAGTTTTGCCCATGGCCCAGTTAAAGATATATGTGAGTTGCTCAATAGTCTGTCCACTGGAATGAGGCTCTGGAGGCTTTGAGATTCCTCTTGTGTATTTGAGGAAATGATCAGTACCGCACACGAGAGTCATGGAGTTTGAAGTGGTTTAATCACATCCTCATCTCCTACCACTCAGACCCTGGTCCAGACCCTACTGTACTGCCACAGTCAGACATTAAGTCAGTTGTTGAGGAAGAAAAATATTAATCTGCTTCTAACAATAAAACAGCTTTCTTTCATCAATTTTTAAAATTTGTAAATGGATAGATTTCCTGTAAGCCTACCAAAATGTACAGAAATGATCACATGAGGAGTACCTGGGCTGTTTTCAATATCACGTGGAAGCCTCGTTCCATTAACAATTGCTTCAGACATTATTGTGTAAAATAGTCCTCTCCTGCATAACTCAGTAATGTTTTGGTACAGATTATCTTTCTCTGAAATAAAAGTCTTTACCCTCATATCAGTTAGAAGTACATTGGACTTAAGCCAGTAACCCACAAACTCTTCCATACATGTTCAGCTATACCCATTCGAGCTGTCCTATTGTGAGAAACAGCAACAGTCTTTTCCCATGTATGCATCTTTCCTTTAGGATTAGAAGTAATATGGTCACAAAACTGCACAGCCTGAAAAAAATCACAAGCCAGCCTGTGGACTGGGAGGAAAGGGACAAAGGTTTCCCATGGGGCCCTGTTTCTAGAGGGCAGATTTAAAGAGCTCTGTAAAAACAGCAGAAACCTCTTTAACTTTTCTGAACTGGATTTCTTGCAGCATAGGATACCTCACAAGAGAATATGAATGAGAAAAATTACCTAAACAGTGTTGTTCATGGTCCCTAGGAAACACCAGTGGTTTCAGTGAGAGAACGCTCCCATCCATCCCATCTCTGCCTCTGCATCAGGTAATACAGGCAGACTGTCAGGCCAAAGGGCTGTTGCGAAATGTCTTGGTGTATAAGGAACTTGAGGGAAGCACAGTAAGAAGTGATTATACAGTAACTGTACTCATGAAGTTACAGAAAGTGAACTTCCCTATGCCCCTGCGGTTTCACTAGTGGAATAACATTAGAAGAGAGCCAAAACTGGCTGCTAGCTGTGACATGACATCAACAGGGAAGTCAAAGGAAAGATTTGTTTAACATGCTTTCATTTACTTCATAAAATAGTGATGACATTACATTAACACTGAAAAGTGAGTCACATGTAACTGCCGCTTGGAGCTATCAGGATCTATATAAGCATTTTAGCTGTAGTCTTGGGAGACAGTTGATCAAACCCTTTCTGCTGTAGCAAAGCTCCTGGGCAAGCCTGGCGCTATGCAATACCTCCTACTTTGTGCTGCCATCCTCCTACCTGAGAGTCTTGCTTTTCCAGCACTACTTAAACCAGAATCGTGGAGCAACACAGACCTTCAGAATGTAAAGGTATGCTACTGGGGACAACATAACTGCACTATGAATAACCTGATTTTTTATTCAGCTTTTGCATTCCTTTCCTACCTGCTTATATTATCTTCTTATCTTACATTGCGACAACAATTTTTGCGGCGGTGACATAAAACAATTTCAACTTGCTCACTAGCTTAGACTCTAAGTATCATTTAGAAAAGAAACCAAGTTCCAACTGGTAAATAAAGGGGAGCATGTCATTTTTAAAACTTCTCAAAAATATTATGTATATTGAATTGGAATATTGGAAAGCTGCAGACTTGAATGCTCAGTAAATTGTATTTACTTAAAAGGATTGCTTGCTTACAGTGTTTAAGTGCTATTGCAACTGTTTTTGTATATGCTAATCCATACTACAGAGAGAATAGCATTTGGTAAACTGAAATGGGAAGAAAAAAATACATCTAAAACTAGGCATGACTGCAGGATGATGAAACAATTGAATCAAATGAAAAATCCAATTACCAAAAGATCACAGATATGCATATTAATTTTTATTTTCCTTTTCTTCTTCCAGACATATCTTGATAAATTCTTTCCAATTTTTACAAAAACACAAAGCCTAACCTTAGAAGACAGGATTAAAGAAATGCAGAGGTTTTTCCACCTGACTGTAACTGGGAAATTAAATGCAGAAACAGAAGAAATAATGAAAAAGCCCAGATGTGGAGTCCCTGATATAGCAGATTACAAAACATTTCCTGGAACTCCAAGATGGAAAAAGAAAGATTTAACTTACAAGTTAGTGATGTTTCAGGTTTTACAGGGGGAGGGATTTCTTTGTGTGGGTTTCCTTCACACCCTAAGTGACATTAATCTTTTTCCTTTTGCTGCCAGGATTGTCAATTATACACCTGATCTACCGCAAAAGAAAGTGGATGATGCAATTAGAAGGGCTTTTATGGTATGGAGTGATGTGACTCCACTGCAATTCCACAGAGTATTCAGGGGACACGCAGACATTGTGGTTGGATTTGGACGTGGTGGTGAGAATACTTGTCATTTTTAGAATACAATGGTGCATATTTGACTTGAAGCATGTATTGTTATAGGCATAGCTTTAAGAAAGAACAAAGAGTTTTGAATCTGAAGTCTGCGTAAATTTTATCTTCTCTTTATCATGCCACCAAATTTATGTATTACGATTCAGTTTTATTCCTGTGAAACCTTTAGAAAATCCTTTCAGAGTAAGAGCTGTGTAATGGAGGGAGAATTCAGCTCCAGAATGAGACACCTAAATTGAGGTGTTTGAGTCTCTGTCTGCCTTGACAAACACTGCAAACTAATGAAAACAGATCTGTAAAGTAAAACAGCTGGTTCTGAAGAGCCAGCCTCCACAGGCTGAATTCAGGCAGGTCCAGGCAGGTTTATTTTCATCTAGATCTAGTCTGGCTCCCTGGACTGAACAGTCTTTGGCAGCTGGGATGCATTAGATTTGGCCACAGAGAGAACCTTCTGGTTGATTTTCTTCTAGAAGGAATCCCATTGGTGAGCACCAAGATTGCACCAAGGTGCAAGCCAAAGCATGGTAAATGCAGATGACCAGTAGACTCACTTCAGAAACTCACTTGTGATCCAGACTAATCTATGAACGTAGGCATACCTTTTCCTTGTGCCTGGACCTTAAACTAACGCAACTTAGCCAAACTAAATGCCTACTTTAAGGTTACCAGACTTGTTCTCTAGATCCATTGACAGTATTTACTAGATCTCCCTTAATCTCGTAAGTGACGATCAGACACCTGGCTTACAAGTAGATGCCTGCATATAAACACCAAAATGTCCCAAGCTCATGCTTCACTCTTGGGGAGCATACTATGTTGCCATGAAGAGTCAACTAAAATGCTAGTCAAAGTAAGAAAGGATGCTGAAAGGTGGAATGGGTTTTAATCCCTTGTCACACACTAGGACTAGGTCTCTTCTGCCTGTGTTAGCCCTGCACCAAGGACCATCCACATGGTCTGGGGGAAAGGACGCAGAATGGCATTTGAGTCCTCAAATACTCCTCAATCAAGTCAGAGGATCACTAAGGGGGAGGGGGAATTTTTCAGAGCTGGTAGAAATATACCATCCTGTCAGCCCTTGCACTTGAGCTAAGAAACAGCAATGGTCCACATGCACTGTGATAGAAGTAGGTGATAGATCGCACCCCAAGGCTGGGCACAAATGAACTCAGCTCTTCAGGAATATGGTTATCTATCCCAAATCATTGTCTTCCACTACTCTCAATTCAAGTGAGAATGTCTACAACTAATGCTGCCCAGCACTTTCCAACACTGAAAACATTCAGTTGCTTATAATGTTGCCAAGCATTCAGTATTTATTCTGAAATAATCCCCGATTGCTGCCTCAGAAACACATTTCTGACAAAGACTCAGAAAAAATGTTTAGCTCTTTCTGAAAAAGCAGCAGCCTGAATTATCAAATACAAGTTTTGACCTTAAGTGATGAATTTGGAGAGTGTTTTCTAAGCCTTGCACCTCCTTTTTACAACCTTGCTGCTATCGTAGGATTTTTTTTAAGGATTACTAATGAACAAAACAAGCACAAACAATCAACATGCTTTAATTTACTGAATTTAAAGATTACAGCTGATGCCATCTGATGACCTTTATTTCCTTTTGCACGCAGAACATGGTGATGGAAATCCTTTTGATGGAAGAGGTAACACACTAGCTCATGCGTTTGCACCTGGAGAGGGGCTTGGTGGAGATGCTCATTTTGACGATGATGAAAGGTGGTCAGAGTACAACCGAGGTAAAACTCACATGTGTCTGTGAAGGGGAAAGGCAAATATTGTACATGTTAAAGGAACACAGCTATAGGAAATGCTTTCCATAACGCTTCATGCTTCAGTACTATTTCAGTACCAACATTTCTGTTATTTTCAACTACCTTTCTCAGTACTTGTGCTTCATTATCATTAGCAGCTACATAATGCCTGTTCTGTCCATATTTTAAAGCACTTTTCACAGGACTATGAGCCTCTGTTTTCTGCAGAAATTATGAAAAGATAAAAGGACTTGCTTGTAGGAATAAGGCTGACTAAAATCAGAGTTGGAAAGAGACTCAGGATCTGTGGATTTATATGCAAGGGATCAGCAATGTTTTTATTAAAATACTATAGTTAAATAAGAAAGTTCAGTGACAACCAATCAAAACTCTGAGGTTTCATTCCAAGGGAATGCAAGAACTAAGTTCTCCTTCTACTTCAATTATTATAAGCTAAAAAGAAATGCCATACCTTTAACATACTTTTGTATGCTTCTATGCTGCAGAAGTGAATTTGTTCCTTGTTGCTGCTCATGAATTTGGACATTCTTTGGGACTTGCTCATTCAAATGACCCTGCAGCTTTGATGTACCCTATCTACTCGTACATGAACCCAGCAACCTTCAGACTTTCAGAGGATGACAGGCGAGGAATTCAGAAGTTATACGGTAAATTCACAGGATTTGATTTTCAAGATAAAACCTACTGGGGTACAGGTTTCACTGCTTTCCGTGATGGCAAGCGCCTCATCATGTTACCAAAAAGAAAGAAGGGGAACGAACTTGGGAAAAGCATGTTCCTGTACACTTCATCCACCCTGTTCCTTCTGTAGTGCGTCCCCACTGCAACAAAGAGGTGACGGAGCAGCAGTGCCTTGCAGCACACCTACATATTGCCAAACAAACCCTGGGGACCTTGCTCTGCAAATGAGCTGTTTCAGTGAGTGGGGCTGCTGGCGGGGAACTGAGAGATACTGTGCCATTTAACCAAGCCAATGGGACAGTTCAGTGAAGGCAGAAACTACTCAGGAGTGGGAGTGGAGCATAAGGCCAGGCTGGATGAGGCTCTGAGCAACCTGATCTAGTCAGGGATGTCCCTGCTCCTTGCAGGGGGGTTGGACTAGATGACCTTTGAAGGTCCCTTCCAACTCTAACCATTCTATGATACTATGATTCTATAACCAGAATTGGCCCCACAGGGTAAACTTCGCCAGGTTTGCTTTCCTTTAGGCACCACCTTCCTCAGGGCACGCTAGAGGAACACTAGAAATAAAATAAAGTTGTCTGCGTTGTCCATTTTCAGCACAGTCTGTATGTTTTGTGCTTCTTTCCCACAGGGAGAAAGTGATCCAACTCTTGAAGAACCTGCTAAAGATGACCAAAGAATTCACATCTGGTTGTTCTGGTGCTCCAAAACGATTTTAATCCTTTAGCTAATTAAAGTGGTAAACTCCTGGACTCCACTTTCTCTCCTTGAACTTTTATATTGATTTATTTGCACCTTATACCATTTCACTTAACAATTAAAAAAAAAAAACCAAACTTGCATACTCTTTTGTCCAATGTTTTTTTTTTTCTTCTGATATTTTACTAGGGAATTAAATAACTCCTGCATGTGTGATAGACAGACAGACAAATATCTTTCCAAGAAGAGGCATAGGTACCTAAAGAGTCTATGTGCATTTACTGGTAGAGTTACAAACCCTGTTCCTGGCTTGCTTTCAGTTCCCATGCATGTCCTGGCCCTTCAGAGTACCTACTGCTGCCTCCTCAGAATCACAGTGTGCTTCCCATACGGCTCACACATACAGGAGGAGAGCTTCACAGTGCTTCCTCCAGCACAGGCTGGGATGCTGTCCCAAAAGGAACAACTTTTCAACTTTGTGTCCTCCCTGGCTTGCCAGAGAAGCAGGTTTAAGTAGTGGACTAGGATTCTCATTGTCCACTGTGATATTAAAACACGTCTCAGATAATCTGAAATTTAAAAACAATAACAACAACAAACCCCCCCCCCCAAAAAAAAAACCCACCAAAAAAAACCCCAACCAAACAGGAATTCTCCTTCTTTCCTTTGGAAGACTAACGCCACATTGCCAGAAAACACAAGCAAGCACAGATAGGCATAACCCTGGAAAAACTAGGATGACCTCCTGATTGCTGGAGCTGGTCAGTTGTCCTGGGGGCCTGAGCTGCTCTCTGCTGCAGAGTGGGACATCTGTCTTCCTGCCATCACTGAAGTGCTGAAATGACAAGGGAAAATGCATCCTTGTCACTCAATCCCAGGAGAAAATTGCTGTGCCTTCTTGGCTCCCTGAGCAAAGCATCACCTGAGAAATTTCAAAGCCTCAAGCTTTCAAGACTCAGTCCTTGGAGAGGTTGGGAAGGATGTGACCAGAATAGCTTATTTTGCACATAGGCACAGGTCTACAAACACTGGAGGGGTTTTGTGTATTTAACAGGATAAACTCTTATGGGACCAATGGTTTCTCCATCAGGAGTTTTTTATGCTCCCTAATGGTGAGAGAAGGCTTCTTCTACCTCAACAGATTTGCCAAATGTGCACAAAGTTCTAGTCTCTCAGAAGCTTGACAGCATTTCCCAGCCTTTATCCAGTTCAAGAACTGCTGCCTGGTGATGCAAGAGCTCTGAGTCCACATACAACTGTGAAAAAGTTTTACCCAGCCCTAGGTTTGATGCAAGACACCTGAGAGAAGGAGGTCTGCTGATGAGCAACATGGAAGTCAAGAAAGTGGTGGCAACTTTTGCAATTCAAGGGCAGGGTGGAAAGAAGGAGAGGCAACTTTAATTGATCTATACTCAGAAGACTCATGTCCTGCTCTTTCAGCCACCAGATGTATACTTTTCCTAGGATAGCATCTAAACACTAATATACTTTCCAAGGTAGGCCTAATTCCCAGTCAAGTTTCTAGGTACCAGCTGATCTCTGGAGTTTGCTCCTCCTGGCTCTCTGGAGCTGGAAGGGATGTAAAACAAGGTCAATTCCTCTCTGTCACATTGGGAAACTTTCTTCTGACCTCTTATAAGCACTCCCTTTATAGTTGACACTTTACCTTCGAGGTACTGCTGCAGAAAAAGGATCTTCACCATCCATGGGATTGCCACTGCTCTGCGATTGCCTTGGAAGTGCCTCCCACAATGGCAAGACAGCAATCCTACAACTACCTCCTCCATAAGGAGAGGGAACAACCAGCTGAAGAGGAGGGGACAATCAGAGCTCCTGACCTGTCAGACGGACAGCACTTTATTCCATAAGGAATTCTTGTTAGTCCAGTCCATCTAACCTAATATCTGCTGCAAGAAGCAGCACCAGATGATGCGATGGCTGAAATAAGTCACTGCCTGAGGCATCCAGAGTGCCAGGGATATGTAAGGATACGGTATGAAGCACGGTTCCTTCAAGTGCTTCCCCCTCAGAAAGGTTTCTCACCTCTGATAAGACAAAAGTTTGAAAACATTCCCATCAGTTACTAGCCATTTCTTTCACATGAAGCTCAAAGATCAGGGAGGTCATGTGAAGTGGATATTATTCTGAGGGCACAGGTGTCTTGAGGTACAAGAAAAGCAGGAAGTCCCAGAACAGAGGGGACTCAGATTGCATTAAGGATTACGAAGAATGGGACTAGTGAGCTCCACGGCCTGTGTGGATGCTTGATCAACTTGGGTCAACCTGAGGGGTCCTGGAAAGATGCAATGTTGACAGAAAGTACTCTGTTCTCTTGGCCAAAGTCCCCACAGGGAACATAACACAAAACAGAGACACACTATGCTTTTTATTGAGCTCAGGTCACTCACTAGCGCTTCTTAAAGAGAAAACAGACATAGAAGACAGACATCATCAGAGGAAAGACTGTGCAGGAAGAACCATTTCTAAGGAGACATAGGACAATCCATGCACCATGCTGGAGAAGGAACTGTACTGACAGATGAGGAAGGCGTGAGAGCAAATACTTGTCTGAAACTAACAGATCTGTTTTCTAGTGTACAATTAATTTCTGTATGAACTGAGATGAATGGGATAGAATTGCAGAGATGTATTCCTAGGAAGACTGTCCTGACAATGGGACACATCTGGGAAACAGCTTCCAGCAAGGACAGGAGCTGATCGGCCTGCAGCAGGGCCAGCAGAAGGAGGCACCCTCCTGCCTTGAAGGAGGCATCACCAAGCGGCAGGTGGCGGAGCTGCAGGAGGCGGTCAGGAGGCTGCGGGACATCAGGGAGGCTGAGAGGGAGCTGGATACTTGGTTCCAGGCACAGTCTGCACTGGAACTGCAGCATCCAGTAAACCAATCAACCCCCCCCCCACTGACACATGACGTAAGTAAGCAGGCAGAAGATGCCAATGAATGGAAAGCTGCAAGGACAAGGTGCAGCAGGAGGAAGAAGCAGCTTCCCCAGAACCCCGAGGTGCCCCTGCAGAACCACTTTGCCACTCTGCAGACTGAAGAAGTAAAACCCAGCACCTTGGGGGGAGCACTGGAGCCGTGCAAGGGAGCCTGACCAGCTCGCGTGATAACCAGTGCTACCAAGAAAAAGAGACGAGTGGTAGTAGTGAGTGACTCCTTCCTGAGAGGTACAGAGGCACCCATCTGCGCCCTGATGCGCTCTCTCGGGAGGTGTGCTGTCTCCCAGGGGCTCGCATCAGGGATGTCGCCGAGAGAATACCTAGCCTCATACGGCCCATGGACTATTATCCACTACTGGTGTTTCATGTGGGTGCCAGTGAAACAGCTGGCAGCAGCCTGAGAAACATCAAAAGGGATTTCAGGGCCCTGGGTTCTACAGTCAAAGACTCTGGGGCACAGGTGGTATTCTCCTCAATCCTCCCGGTCGGAGGGCAGGGACCTGAAAGGGCCAGACGCATCTCGCAGGTCAACTCGTGGCTCAGGGAGTGGTGCTACAGCCAGGGCTTTGGGTATCTCGACCACGGGGCGTGCTTTGAGAAGCCCGGGCTGCGAGGGGCGGATGGCGTGCACCTAACCGAGAAGGGGAAGAGTGTGCTTGGACAAAGGCTTGCCAGACGCATCTGGGGGGCTTTAAACTGGTGTTGCTGGGGGAGGGGGAGCACAGTTCAGCCCACGGCTGTCAGCATGGCGCCAGTGCCAGCACCAAGGGTCCAGAAGGTGGGGAAGGATCTCAGGTAAGTGCAAATGAACCTAAACTGTGGTACAAAAGAACGCCTGTCGCTCCAGCCAGCAAGTCGGCTTTGTCGGGGACCCAGCTGAAGTGTCTCTATACCAAGGCACGCAGCATGGGAAATAAACAGGAAGAGCTGGAGATGCGTGCACACGAGCAGGGCTGCGACCTTGTTGGCATCATGGAGACATGGTGGGACAAATCATATGACTAGAGCGTAAACATGGAGGGGTACAGGCTTTTTAGAAAGGACAGGAGGGGAAGACGAGGAGAGGGAGTCGCTCTCTATGTGAGCAACCGGCTGGAGTGCGTGGAGCTCTGCCTGGGGATGGAGAAGGAGCTGACAGAGAGCTTATGGGTCAAGATCAGAGGACGGGGATGGACAGGGGATGTTACGGTGGGGGTCTGTTACAGGCCGCCTGGCCAGGAGGACAGAGCAGATGAGGTGCTCTATAGCCAGATAGGAGCAGCTTCACGGTCACAAGCTCTGGTCCTCATGGGGGACTTCAACCACCCTGACATCTGTTAGAGAGACAACACGGCAGGGCACAGGCAGTCCAAGAGGTTCCCGGAATGCGTGGACGATAACTTCCTCCTGCAGGCGCTAGAGGAGCCGACACGGAGGGGTGCCATGCTCGACCTTGTGCTCACCAACAGGGAGGGGCTGGTGGGGGATGTGAAACTGAAGGACAGCCTTGGCTGCAGTGACCATGATGCAGTGGAGTTCAAAATCCATGGGGCAGCGAGGAAACTGCACAGCAAGCTCTCAGCCCTAGATTTCAGGAGGGCAGACTTTGGCCTCTTCAGGGACCTGATGGAAAAAGTGCCATGGGAGGCGGCCCTGCAGGGAAGAGGGGCCCAAGAAAGTTGGTCCACATTCAAGGGCCACCACCTCCAAGCTCAGCAGAGGTGCATCCTGATGAAGAACAAGTCGGGCAAAAAGGCCAGGAGGCCTGTGTGGATGAGCAAGGAGCTCCTGGACCAACTGAAAGTGAAGAAGGAAGCCTATAGAGGGTGGAAGCGGAGACAGGTAGCATGGGAGGACTACAAAGAGGCTGTGTGAGCAGCCAGGGATTGGGTGAGGAAGGCTAAAGCCCTGACAGAATCGAATCTAGCCAGGGATATAAAAAGCAACAAGAAAAGCTTCTACAGATAGGTAGGGGACAAAAGAAAGCCCAAGGAGAATGTAGGCTCTCTCCAGAAGGAAACGGGTGTCCTGGTTACCCAGGACATGGAGAAGGCTGAGGTACTCAACAACTTTTTTTGCCTCAAGTCTTCACTGATAAGGGCTCTTGTCTCTCCACCCAAGCTGTGGAAGGCACAAGCAGGGACTGCGAGGATGAAGAAACGCCCACTGTACTCGAAGAGCAGGTTCAGGATCATCCGAGGAACTTGAAGGTGCACAAGTCCATGGGGCCTGATGAGATCCATCCGCGAGTCCTGAGGGAACTGGCGGAGGAAGTTGCCAAGCCACTGGCCATCATATTTGAGAAATCGTGGCGGTCTGGTGAGGTCCCTGACGACTGCAAGAGAGGGAACATAACCCCCATTTTTAAAAAGGGGAACAAGGAAGAGCCAGGGAACTACAGGCCGGTCAGCCTCACCTCTGTGCCTGGCAAGGTCATGGAGCAGATTCTCCTGGAAACCATGCTAAGGCACATGGAGAGCAAGGAGGTGGTTGGTGACAGCCAACATGGCTTCACGAAGGGCAGATCGTGCCTGACCAATTTGGTGGCCTTCTATGATGGGGTGACAGCATCGGTGGATAAGGGACAAGCAATGGATACCATCTACCTGGACTTGCGCAAAGCTTTTGACCCTGTCCCGCACGACATCCTTCTCTCTAAACTAGAGAGGCATGGGTCTGATGGACGGACAACTCGGTGGATAAGGAGCTGGCTGAATGGCCGCACTCAGAGAGTGGTGGTCAACAGCTCGATGTCCAAGTGGAGACCAGTCACCAGTGGCGTCCCTCAGGGGTCTGTGTTGGGCCCGGCCCTGTTCAACATCTTTGTCGGCGACATGGACAGTGGGATAGAGTGCACCCTCAGCAAGATCACCGATGACACCAAGCTGTGTGGTGCCGTCAACACGCTGGAAGGGAGGGATGCCATCCAGAGGGACCTGGACAGGCTGGAGAGGTGGGACCGTGCCAACCTCATGAAGTTCAACCAGGCCAAGTGCAAGGTCCTGCACCTGGGTCCTAGCAATCCCAGGCACAAATACAGGCTGGGCGGAGAATGAATTGAGAGCAGCCCTGAGGAGAAAGACTTGGAAGTGCTGGTGGATGAAAAGCTCAACATAAGCCGGCAATGTGCCCTTGTGGCCCAGAAGGCCAACCGCATCCTGGGCTGCATCAAGAGGAGTGTGGCCAGCAGGTCGAGAGAGGTGATTCTGCCCCTCTACTCTGCCCTGGTGAGACTCCACCTGGAGTACTGTGTCCAGTTCTGGAGCCCCCAACATAAGAAGGACATGGACCAGTTGGAGAAAGTCCAGAGGAGGGCCACGAAGACGATCAGAGGGCTGGAGCACCTCTCCTATGAGGACAGGCTGAGAGAGTTGGGACTATTCAGCCTGGAGAAGAGGAGGCTCTGGGGAGACCTGATAGCGGTCTTCCAGTACCTCAAGGGGGCCTACAGGAAAGATGGGGAGAGGCTGTTCAGTAGGGCCTGTTGTGATAGGACAAGGGGTAATGGTTTTAAAATAGAGGGAGGTAGATTTTAGATTGGATATTAGGAAAAAATTTTTTACAATGAGGATGGTAGAACACTGGCACAGGTTGCCCAGAGAGGTGGTGGATGCCCCATCCCTGGAAACATTCAAGGCCAGGCTGGATGAGGCTCTGAGCAACCTGATCTGATTGGAGATGTCCCTGCTCCTTGCAGGGGGTTTGACTAGATGACCTTTGAAGGTCCCTTCCAACTCTAACCATTCTATGATTCTGTGATTCTAAGAGGCAGCAGCACTCAGCTAGCATCTCCACAGACCATGAAAGAAAGTAAGAGCAGGGATTTTTCTCCTTAGAGCTCCTGTTGCCGTTCCATTCGCATCCAGGACCTTTCCTTCGGCTGCCCATGGCACACCTCACCCCGCTCACAATGGAGCTGCAGGATCTGCCTCCATCTAGTGGCCCCCTCGCACCCTGCACCGCCTCCACACCCCGCTGGGAAGGGCCCTTCCCTCTCCACGAGCCCCTTCCACAGCCCACAGCAGTAAGTTTTTACATGCTCTCTCTAGAACACATCTGAGGATATTTAAGTGCATCACGTCACTTAAATAGCACCTGCTCCCTCCTCTTCCATATGGAAGAATAAATGGATAATCGTTGTATTTTGTTTTGGGAGGGCTTTGAATTTTTTTTTGCTTGTACTACTGTTCTTTTAAATAAAAATATATTTAAGCGTAGTTTTGTTGTTTCAGATTTTTCATAAGCAGCAAATGGCCACCCCTGGAAACATTCAAGACCAGGCTGGACAGGGTTCTAAGCAACCTGATCTGGTTGGAGATGTCCCTCCAGGACATCTCCAGGGAGGTTGGACTAGGTGACCTTTAAAGGTCCCTTCCAACCCTAACTATTCTATGGTTCTATGTGTCAACATTTCTGAAGAGTCCTTTGACCATCCACATATAAAGGATAAGCTTTACTCCTGTTTTTAGGAAGTCATGGTCACTACCCTAGAGATGTTATTACTGGGATGGACCCAGTCATTCAGGCATCCTGAGCCCACTCCATCAAACACAGAGTGACTTTCTGAGAGGGCAAAGTTGATACACATGTGATAGAATTGTGCGTAAGAGATGCACATGACCTGTAGGAAAATATTAGTTTTAATTCACACTACACTATTGATTCTACTTCATCTGCTGTCTAATAAAAGTTTAAGACAAAGTACATGTTGGATAATTTTAATTTTACCATTCATTATTTTTTTTTATTTTAATAAGTGCTTTTTAATATCATAGAATCATAGAATGGTTAGGGTTGGAAGGGACCTTCAAAGGTCATCTAGTCCAAATTGTCTTACTTAAATTTATCTGTCTATATAGATGTGTATACAGATCAGATTTGATTAGTACAAGTTGAAACAGCATCACAGGTTAGTTATCTGAATAAAAGCCCAGTGGGATGCTTTAGCTTTTTTTCATTATCTAGATTTTAAATATTTATTATTTTGTAAGGTTTTGAAACAGTTTGTGTACTGGAAGACATTTTAAAAAGTAATGAAGCTTGTCATTTCCTGAACCATTAGAAATACTCCAGGAAGAGTCTTCATCTCTTTTCATCTGCCTTTGCCAAACACAGCAGAAACGGTATTTTACTCTTTTGAGATGCGCAGGTGGGACTTACTAATCTCCCATTTCTAGTCTTAAGTCACTGCTTTTTCCTCTCACGTGAATCTCTTTACTATTACCTTAAAAATAACATCCCTCCTTCTTTTTGGATATTTTTTAAAGTGCTGAGTCCGCACTGTCTCCTCTTCTCCTTGGTGACTGTAACAATGTTTGGCTATGCCGGGGTAACGCGCATTCCAACACGACTTCAGTCCTTTCTTTCAGTCAGCCATTTCTCCTACCCAACATGGGATAACCATCTTCAGTCCAGGGCTCCTCTGTGAAATGTGTGGCATGATGTCCTTGGGATTAGTTTCTTCTGGAATCCTGGAAATTGAAACATTTAATTATACAAAGAAAGCCAGGAAGGAGGTTACACTGGGCATAAAGACACTTTCCTGTATCTTTTAATGTATTCATTTTCCTGCCTACCAAAAAGAGAAACAATAGTAAAAAAATATAAAGACAGTGCATCAGGAATGAAGTGAGATGGCCGTTTTGGCATTGCAAGGATGGACAAAGAGTACTAGATGAAACATCTCAAGGTAAGAAATACACATTAGTTTCGAGTTCTCAGCTACAGGAAAATGGTCTTCCAAGGCGTGAAATAAGTCCAGCTCTAAAGCTTATACAGCAGCCTGGAACAATTCATTTTCTGTGTCTCCAGGTCTGAGATCAAAGAAATAAAAGAAACCAGAGGTCATGCCATGAAGCCATGCCATGCTCCCGGAGCTTTGGTTTGTTTTGCAGTGAGGTATTTCTGCACACTGTATTAACAGCGACATTCAGTGGAGCTTGTCTGATTTCACCACTTAAGAATCCACTCCTGGTGCTGTAATATTTGTAATCCTTCACTTCCAAAAGGGCCATAATTCTTGAGGAAATTCCTTTTATTTTTTAATCTCAGTGCTTAAAGTTTATACAGTTCAAATACTGTCTGAACAAATTAATGGAGAAAAAAAATCCATTAAATGATTTCTCATGAGTCCCTACCTCACGGACTTCCTGACCTACAAATTACTAAAAGCTAACATGTTTTTCTTGTGAATTACTACTGTATGTTTGTCCTATTATTATATTCTTGTCTAGGTAGTCCTTGTTGGAGACACTGAGCTAGACAGATATTTTTTGGATCCAGTACAGCCATCCTTATGTTTGACTTTTTGTTTCCTTTCCACAGGACATATCTTTAAATCCAACCTGTTTTTCCAAGCTCTGCAATGTGCACAGGTGCTCTCTCTTACACTTGTTTTAAAGATATTTTGCCATTCATATCTTCATCTGGCTATTTAATAATTATCTATCTCACTGCTTTCTAAATATTTTTCCATTTTCTCTCTCATTTATACACAGTTCCATCCAGGGCCCTTTTTCCTTCTCGGATGAATGATAAAAATACATATTTGCCTTTACTGGCTGCTCTTCCTAACAGAAACAAGGGTACTGCCCTCAGCGCCCTGTCGCCTGCGATGCATTCAGATCCAGGGAAAACCCTGCCATCAGGCACCTGAGCTCCCACCCCAGCTCTGTGCAGGAACTTGGCTTCACACCAAGGCTCCGGTTGTTTCACCTTTTAATTCTGAAATGGGGCTTAATTGCTGCACGCCCTAGATGAGGGCCAGCAATATCTGGTATTAACAGGGGAATAAGATCCCTGGAGAACAAATTTAATTACATCAGCAGCAGCAATTCTAAGCTTAGCAATATATATTAAAGCTGCTGCAGGTAAAAAGCTCACAGAGATATGATGGGACGGAACTGACGAGCTGCAAAAGTATGAACTATGGCCTGTCACTTGGCTTTTCCTTGACAGTGTTAACTGGAAGTTTCACCCAATTTGAAGATGCTTTTTCTTTTCTGTTTTTATAAAATTACATCTTCAACAAAACCCACTTCAAACAGGATGTTCTTAATGGTATCATAGTTATGTTTTCAGTTTCAACAGTGTCAACTCAAAGTAGCTCCACTGACGTCAATGGAAATATTTTGGATCTATCTCTAATAATAAAAATGTTAGAAAAGGACTAGAAAAAATATTATCTGTTTTGATTGTTGTTACAGCAGGAACCACCACAAGCCAGGAAACTAAAGATAATCACTGTTTGTTGAAAAAGTCTGAGGAAAATTATTTGGGAGTGAAAATTGTTACTGTTTTCTGTCAGCCCTAAAAATAAAGTTTACAGGCAATAAAACAAGAAGCATAGAGAAAAGCAGCAGGCTGCTCAGGGATATTGGAAAATATGAAAGCCCATTCACATCAGAAAACCAGAAAACACTAGAGGTCTTCAGCTTGGCCACATGAAGGGATCTGACAGAGCTGATACACTGAGTGTAGTGACACATTCATTATTTCTTGTAACTCAGAAAGTAAAGTACTCCCAATTAAATGTTATAGGAGATTTTAAAAGAAGAAAGATGGACTTTTTTACACAGCAAATAACTCAGTTGTGGAATTCACTAACATAGAATATTCACTAACTGTGGAGACCGAAATTCATAAAGGGATTCTGAAAGGTTTAGACATCTTTATGTAGCCTAAGAGCTATTAAACACAAGAGTGTGGTGGCAAATGGTGGCTCACTATCCCGCTGAATACCAAAGGAAGAATCAGTCTAAATTTACCCAGTTTTGCTAACATCACAAATCTTGCTACAGACAATAGGAAACACCTTGTCTGCAAAGCCAGGAATTGTTAACTTAGCAGTTTCATCAAAGAATTACTATTATTCCAGATGTAATTGTTTTAGAAAAAAAAAGGGGGGAGGACAGTAAGGAAAAGAAAGAAAAAATACTAATACAGAAAAAGTCTCAACAATGATATGGCCAAAATGATTAGCACACTTCCTACTATTGACTCCTTTTTCTGCTGTTGTGCTCATCCTCCCCCAGCACCTCTGCACCCTCCAGTTCCCAGCATCAGTCTGAGGGGAGCGTTACATGGCGTCGTCAGTGTCCTCAGCCCTCCCCAGAGGTTGATGATGTTTGTTGATCATTTCTCTCCCTTCACTCCACAGCTCACCTTTTGTTACACTAAACAAAACGAAATTTATTTTTAATAAACATTCCAGTTTTCTACCTAATCCACTGAGTCCTCTCTCATTCATTAACATCCTTTTTAACTTGTGGGCCCCAGAAATGTATATATTCCAGTGGTCATTTATGATGTCAAATAAAAGGGTGAAAAAAACCAGAATCCCCCATCAACCCCTCCTGCTCCTTTCTTGGACATCCTTACATATTTACATAAGGATTGCATGAAACATTTTAGTTACTGTTTCACACTGGAAGATCGTGTGCATCTAGTTATCCACCCAGACTTCTAAGCCCTTTTCAGAATCAAGGTCCCACCATTTAGGGACACCATCCTACCCCAAAGGCCTTGTCAGGGTGAAAGAGATCTGTGGTATTACTATCGGCTTTCTCTAGTGGCAGCTTTGCAATCAAAGCAGAGATGTCTAGGAGCAAAGTAAGATGGTGCCAAAAAAAAATCAGTTTGCATTTCTACTGGTTTTGGCTGGGATAGAGTTAATTTTTTTTCATAGTAGCTAGTATGGAGCATTTTTTCTCTACTTGGTTCTCTCAGGAGCAACTAATCTCATTCTAACACAGAGGTCCAGCAGAAATCAGAAAACAATATCCTAAAAATGTGCATTTCTCTCCATTGGCTAGGAAGACAACTCTCTTTGACTTAAGCTCAGATATAGATCTATTCAGTGCTCACAGATGTCTAGAAATAGTTGAAATGAATTCCACCCTTCCAGTTCCAGAATTTGAAGTGTATTCTTGAGTTGAACACACTCTGCACAGTCATCTTAGGTCATCACTAATATCTCTTTCTTCTACCTAAAAAACACTGAGTTTAGGTTGTTCCTTAGTGTTTCTCACCTTGACTTGGTCTTCTGAGGCCCTGGTCTCCTCTTTGTCTGCTTGGCTGACCTTATACTCTTAGACATGGATCTAAAACACATATAAAAATACAAAACTCTGTTGACACACACCTAGTTGTTAATGTAGAGCATCCTGCAGATAGATGCAGTTTATCCCACTCTATGGATAAGTCTGCAGTTCTTTCTCTCCTGCTCAGATAGTGTGGAAAAATGATGTATCCTGCAGGAAACTAACAATGACTGAATATATCACTCAAGAGTATTCAAGTACATAATTAAAGGACAGCATTTGGGACCATGTACTAGAGCCACTTCCCCTCTTAGTTGGTTCTATTTCTCTCCAAAATCAAAAGTCCACAGAAACTCACTCTTTCCCATTAAGCATTTTATTTCTGATCCTGAGATCCTAATCCAATAAAGCCAGTGGACAGTGTCACCTTTGTGTAATGTATTGAAATTACAACTTAGAAACTCATCAAGCAATGGAACCATCTCATTTATCTGCATTAAAAGTAACTGTTACTCACATGCAAGAACAGCACCACTGAAGAACAGCCTCTCTGCTTAATACACCACCAAATGTGTTGGTGGTTAAACGCTGATACTGTCCAGGATCCTTCGTTCCACTGGGGCGGTTGATGATCAAATCTCCTCCCATGAAACTGCAGCGATAATCACTTTCCATGTCGATTTCGGCTCCATTTCAAAGTCACCTTAGGAAAAAAGAAAGAAACGCCTTGAGCAGTTTATGGCCAAAGGAAGGCATCAGGCATAGCAGACAGAACCTGACAGCCCTGACTGTTACTAAGGAGGAGAGCTACTCAGTAAATTAACAGAACAACAATGTGTTCATAGTGGGCCCTGATTAATGTGTAACGGAAACAAAGAGAGCAGTAGGAACTTTGTTCTTCCTCACCACAAGGGAAGAAGCCAAAAAAGAGTTGGTGAGCACAAGCAGTCCCCACTCAGTGCTGGCAGCCTCAGCCACAGTACAAATACATAAGAGTGAAACACTCCTTGTAACAGCAGCAGTGACACCTGCAAAGGCCAGAATTGGGGCCAGGCACTTGTGGTCTGATGATGCTGTAATAATGCAAAGGCAAACCAACAGGCTGATAAGCAAATCAGGACACTTCTAGCAATGGACAGCCGTTGTTACCATAGTCACTCCACTTGACAACTTTCACCAATCAAGGACACTCCTCTAAGAGGTCAGATTGCACCTTTGGATGAACTGTCTCAAGGGCCATGAGTATGCTAGTAAGCCTGAACTGGTAATAATAAGCTCTGACCAACCTCATTTGGGACCTTCAGCTATATAGCTGCTCCTCATCCATCCAGGAGCTCTGCTTCAACTTTGGCCGGAGCCTTCAGTCCCTGCCTGAGCTGTATCATAGCTGTGCCTGTCCTCAGCCCTGCCTCCAGCTGTCCTTACTTAGTGACTGGTTTTCCTGGAGGGCCTCCAAACTGACAAAAGTGGTAGCTTTATATCCTGCTCCCTGGACCTATGCCTTGTTTGTGAGCCATATCCTGCTGTTCACGTCCAGCTGGACTCTCTGGATCAGACTCATCACCTTGACTCATCCAAGACTGCTGGTAGACCCTGCCACTACCACCACCCCACCCTGCTCAGCTCCTGTGGAACTGTGCCCTGGCTGGTGAGCTCCTGTGGTCACCCTCAGCACCCAGTTCATCTGTACTGTGGGGCAGCCTCATTCTTGCTGCTCCCTGACACTGAATATCGCATACAAAATTAAGGAAAAAAAAAAAAAAACCTCAACTCACCAATCCTACTTTTATGTAGAAACCTATTATGGGAAATCATTAATTACACCATGTACCAAAAGGAGAAAATAGCTTTCACTGAATTTTCCCAGAATGTTTCCTTCTCAGCATACGAACAGCTCCCAGCCACCTCCAGATACATTGTCAGGAATTCGCCTCCCACAGAACAGCAAACCCCGAACGGAACAAGACCATGCCAAAGGAATCAAGACAAGCCCTGCCAACACCTCTGCCTTTACGCAGCAAGGAGCCTGTACTATTTTGCAACACGTATCAGTTCCTGCTAACTCATCACTTCTCCAGCAGTTACGTACCTATCTCCCACAAGCCTATGACTTCTCTTTGTTCCATGTCCCAACTACTCTTTCCTGCAGACACACAAGTTGAGCAATGTTAATTAGGCTGTTCCAAAATAAATTGCTTCCAGTCTGTTCTAAGCCTGATGTTCACTGGAGTTGTGCAAGAGCTGAAGGACTTATATTTATCATCTAAATATATATGTTAGTTTAATAAAAAATATTTTTTCTCACTATAAGCTTTGCCTCTGTAACCAAGCAGAGGCCCTTATACTTAATAACTTATGGATTACTAGTATTTCTAAGCTTTAAAGGAGTCAGGCTAGCTGCAGACATTACTCCTACTGCCATCATAAAGAAAAGCTTTGGAGGATCATCTCAGAAAATTCACTGGACAAAGGTGCACACTGGTCTTCACGTACCTTAGTCATGAGAACTGCACAGGAAGCAATGCAGAACAAAGGCCTCAGAAAATGACAGAAGTATAACACATGCACCTGTTTTCACCAAATGCAAACCATGCGGCTTAATTAGGCTAGAACAAAAAACAAAAACAAAACAAACAAAAAGATATTTATTCAGCATTTTAGTTTATCACTCACTTGCTGACACTTACAGAGCAGATGCACGTAAAAGGGTCGCTCTGTCAGTAGGGAAGGGAACTAGGTTTCGCACAGCACCTCCGGACAGTTTCACCGCCTGCCCGCGCGCTCTCAGGCCAGCCGCTCTCCCCTTCTGGCTCAGACGCATCGCTGGACGTGGAAGCATCGTTGTGCTGCACTGAACACAAATACGGTGATAGTGTTGAGTATTCTGTGATAGCTTTGATGACAATCCCACAATTATCCACAGTGAAAGCATTTTTCTTTAACTTATGGGAATATGATTTGCAGTAGCACGTAGTTTTCCTTCCAATTTTCTAGTTGCTTTCATTCTGAAGAACACATTAACGAATTCCCTTTGAAAAATAAATTTCTAACATCAACGTTGTGTTAGAAGCAGAGGAGAAAAATCAGAAAGGGTTTAACGTGATTGTTACCTTTCCCTTTTCCCTATCACCTTTGCAGTTGGTTTCACAATTAACAGTGTACAAAAACATCCCAACGCCGTTCCGAAAACGGACTGGCTCGCGTCAACGCTGCGCTGTTCGCGGGCAGCGCCCCCCGTTTTCCCGGACCCACGAGGGCCT
>WHYT01006317.1:73254-106899 GCA_009806455.1 Tetrax tetrax
CGGGGTTTGGGGGGGGGTGGGCAGGGACGGGCTGCCCCTCTTCGCCGGCACGGAAGCGGCAGAGCTGCCCCCGCCACCCCGCGTCGGCCCCGCTGCCGCCCGGGGCTGGTCGGGCCCCGGCCTCGGCGGGTGGGCGGTGGGGGGGAGCGGGGCCGGCGTGCGGGCCCCGCCGACGCCCCCGGTGCCCGGCCGCGGGGAGGTTGGGGGGTTTGCTGCTGGTTTTTCTTCCCGTGCTCTCGGAGGAGAGCTGAGGTTGCACCGTGCACATGGCCGGTTTCTCCAGTGCAGAGCTGCAACGGAGGCGGGGTGAAAAGCTTAGTATTTAGGATGCTTTTAAAAAAGGAAAAACAAGGAGCATTTTGGTTTTTAGGGGGTGAGCGTGAACGCTTGCACACGACAAGGATGCAGGGACGCACCTCGCTGCCAGCCCGGCTCACCCCAAAGTTCACCCCGGCTCCTCTCTGCCGTCTCGGAGCGGGGCAGAGCGCGAGGCAGGGCAGGAGATGTGCAGCCTGGAGAACAGAAGGGTCTGGGGAGACCTCGTAGCGGCCTTCCAGTACCTACAGGGGGCCCACAGGAAAGATGGGGAGAAACTCTTTAGCAGGGCCTGTTGCGGTAGGATGAGGGGTAATGGTTTTAAAATAGAGGGAGGTAGATTCCGACTAGATAAAAGGAAAAAGTTTTTACACCGAGGGTGGTGGAACACTGGCACAGGTTGCCCAGAGAGGTGGTGGATGCCCCATCCCTGGGAACATTCAAGGCCAGGCTGGGTGGAGCTCTGAGCAACCTGATCTGGTTGGAGATGTCCCTGCTCCTTGCAGGGGGGTTGGACTGGATGGCCTTTGAAGGTCCCTTCCAACTCTAGCCATTCTATGTTCCCAAAACCCTGTAGGCGCCCTGGGGCGTAGAGCAAGGACCTTGGGGACATCGTGGCTTTGCTGTTAAGACAGCACTTGCAGCAACGCCTCTTTTTAATGACTGATTTTAGTAAATACACAGCCTCCTCTTTTCTCGTGCTTTAACTCAGGTGGTCGAAGACCAGATTCGGGGGATAGTCATCAACAGGCACTCAAATAAAACGAGAGATACAAAAGTCTGTGCTGCCTGAATTGCCTTTTCAGAAGGCTGAAATGCCCCACAATTTTTCAAAGAAAAGAAGCTGAAAGATAGGTACCAGAATTAACCTGCTGTGAGTGGTGTTGAGGAGTATCAGTCAATCCAGCAGTGTTAATGTGCTGTTGTTTAATCTAGTGAAGCTATATTGAAAGTTGTTACCAAAAAAATAAAATGAGGAACCTGTCACTGCAGTGAATACAGATGTGGTGATACGTGTTAAACATTATACTACAGCTTTGATGACAATCCTACAATTATCCACAGTAGAAGTATAATAGAGGGCTCTATAATTGCCCTTCCAAAAAAAAAACACAAGGTTTTTTTGAAGTTTACCTGTAACCTGTTTACTGCTGTGCTATTTTGGCCTCCATTTTACAACGACAGACTGCCATTTCATTTGATATAAGATTGGCCTGATCTGTCTTTTATCATGCTGCTTCCTGAGTGTGTGTGCTGGTTTATCTCAGTGTACAGTCAGTGCTGTCTCCTGGGGCAGGGGTGATCTCATCTAACTTTTGACAGTCGAGTGGAGTCCTTCCTCTATATGTGAATCTGTTGTCTAGACTCTATAATGTGTTGAGAGAAGTTGTGCCCTTTTAAGGCTCAGTCTAACAATCTGTTGAAGTACCTTTTTTTTTTTTTTTTTTTTTTTTTTTTTTTTTGCCCATTTACTCAGAAACTTCCAGAAACTACTGCTGAGATTTGTGTTGGTTTCAGCAAAAGTTAGTGCTTCACTGATGAACACTACAGGAAAAAGTGTGAAACCCATCAAATACAAATGCAAAAGGTGAAAGTTGCAGTGGATTTGTCCTCGCTTCGGTTAAGATTTTGGGGCAGGCTGTTTATTTCAATATAATGCTGTTCTTTTCCTCTACTGGAAAGTTTATTTCTGTGTGTCGGTCAAGGCAGCGGAAGAAACGTCACCACAATGTTACAGTTTAGGAAAAATCCTTCCTGCTGTTAAATAAAATCCAGCTGGCTTTCTGGTACCTGAGAGAGTAAGAAGAATTCACGTCCCCTACTCCCACCTTCTTCCTTCTCTGTCACAAAAGATGGCCAGCAACGTCCTCCGGAAGCTTACCTGTACACAGTATAAAAATGAGCAGCAGCAGTAGCTTCCAGGCCTGAAAACAGGCATGGCATTTTGATTTTAGAGTATCTCCTTACTTGTCTTAGATTCTCAGCTGACAGCAAAAGTCATAGTATTTTTTCAGTCTCAAATTGACCAGGATTGAGAATCGGTTACATGGGTCCAAGTTATTTCCTTAAGCACCAATGTAATAGTTTATGCTTTCCTTTGCAAGAGTGTGAGGTAGATTTCGCAACGTTAGGGCATGAGGATTTGTCCGAAAAGTTGCTGAGATAATCCTGCTTGACCTCTGTCTCAGGATGAAGCAATAACTTTCTTGGTAGCTCAAGAATGCTACTTCAGAAATAGATAGCAAAAGACCTGGTTGAGTCAAAGGGAAAAGAAAGTTTTTGGATAGCAAGGTTTTGAATTTTTAGTCTTATCAAAATTCCCTAGTTACAATAGATTTGGGGCCAGGAGACTGTTTTTGTTTTAATCTGCAGAATTTGGGTTTCATCCATTTCAACCGAAAAGAACAAGTATCGTAATAGACAGGTGGAGGCTGTCTAGGGGATGGTTCTATTCACGTTGCTGCCCTAACATCTCTACTTCAGTCATTCCAGCACCTCAGCTTTTACTCATCTGGGTTGCTTACAGGTTACTGTGCAAGGCAGAGATCTTTCTGATGGACTGTGCCTCTGTACTTTTTGTTTTCTAAACCAAGAAAAGCAGAATGGCTTGGGCCATTCTCACCTGTTTACCCTGCTATGTGTCAAACTTTTATAAGACTTTTGAAATCTCCCCAAAATTAATGTGTAATACTATGCTTAGTAAAAAGTGTGAATTTATATAGCAAGATCTTTCTGCAGCATGAGGTTTAGTTAGACTGGGCATAAAGCCTGTGAGTCCTTAGAAATGTGTTTATCTTAAATGTGAATGTGGGAGTGGGCAAATTGATCTTTGTCAGACGTGGGGAATTCAATGATTAGTGCCAGTCGTTAGTGTATGGTTCTACTGGGCTTCATCTACAGAGGATAGTAATTTGGTACATGCCTGAGCTGGAGACTACAGATTTCTGATGTTAACGGTTGTTAACATCACTGTGTTGATTTTTGCAGGATCTGGCAAAATCAAGTCAATTTAAAATCTTTTTCTCTTCATTTTCAAGAAGTATCAGAGCTATCCCTGTCGCTTACCCTGCATCTTTCTATGTGGTTAGCATAAGCACGGCTCTTCAGCTGCTGTGTCTGAATGCCACTTCTGGAAGCTGAATCCCAGCTGTAAAGCTGGAGAGACTGTTCTGATTTTGCCCTTTTGAAAGTTCACTTATCTCAGTTGCCTCCAACTCATGACTTCTTACGCACTACAGCGACAAAACCGCGAGAGGCCCTGGAAGCGCTGGGTGTACCAAAGCGTGCCATAGCGTTCCACAGGAAGCACGCTTGCCTTCAGACACACCCCGGCCAGCCACAAGCTGGTATGTTTTTAGCTGCATCTGTGCCTGACCTTAAACAAAGAAAAACGTAGAGTTGTCTGACAAAAATGTTGTTTGATCCCCTTTCCCTGTCCTTTTCCCGTTAAGTTGGGTATTTCCTTGGTTCGGTTCTGTTTCATCATGACAAGCGAACGCGGAGATCTTATTTATGTATTTATTTTATTCCCCCTCTCTCCTCCTGGTAGGAGCAGGCATCAGCGCAGACTTTCTCTACTGAAGATCTGTAGGCTCAGATTGCAGCTCATCCTGCGCCCAAAGAGTTTTACCTCAGTGCAGCTGGCTGCTGGCTTTCTCCTCACTTCCTTCCAGTACTCGCACCGGGGTCAGTGCAGATTGCACACCCTTGCCCTTCTGCTCCCTGGAGAAGGCCCGAGGCTCTCAGTTTCGCGTTGGACCAGTTACACTGTGCAGTCTGTGGTCTTCAATGAGAGTCTCCAGGTGTTGTCAGAGCCATCGCTCCATAAAAAGAGTGCGCTGCTTTTCCCTCTGCCTTATGCCAGGACATCCTTCCCGCATCCCTGGCTGACATCTCCTGCTGTCCCTGCAGTCATACACATGGCTTTGAATCCAAAACCACAGCCTAAGGATAGACAACAGTTTGGGAATAGCATCATTTTAAGATTTTCTTCTTCTCACCTGTCCCGTTCACTGCCACATGTTCCAATGTGGCATATGCTTGTGCAGTACCCCATATTAGGATGTATTTGTATTCTGGAGCAACTGCTTGTGATCCAAATTAAGAAAATTATCAATGTTTGGGTTTGTTTTTTTTTTTAAGGAGGAAGGAAAAAAAAAAAAAGTTGTATCTTTTCAGCTAGATTAGGTCCTTGACATGTTTCAAGGTGCGCAGTCCAAGATGATCTGAACTAGGACTAACACAGTCCTGTCTTCCCTTCCACCTCTGCTTCCTGCCCCCCTTTTTCTTCTAATCCTACAGGGAGCCCATTCTGCTGGTTCAGGCAGAAAAAAACATTGTGTGCCATTGGGGAGGGGAGTAACATCACGTTTCTATTGGCTTCCTCAATCAGATCATTGCCAAATGCGGAGGGACCAGCTCTGATGTAGACCACTTTCTGCAGGATCAGGCCCTTCCTGGGGACACTTAGTTTAGCTGTGTCCTATCCTTTGTTTGTTTGTTTCCCCTAAGCTCTCTAATTAAATAGGCTAATATATCTTGCAGTGCTGCCCTCGATATTGCAGAGGTAAGATACAGTGAGTGGTTTGTCATTTGGGTTTGCAAAATTTACCATTTTGAGTTCTTCACTAAGGTTTTGTAACTACTAAGAAAATGCCCTGTTTCTGTGGTACTTGGTTCCGATTATTTGCTTGCCTTTAGCGGAATATTGTTAGAGGTGACCAAAACTCAACTCTGCTTTGCAGAGGCAGAATCCACAAGCGTGCATGTGAATGCCAGACTTTTTGTTCTGTGTGGTTTATCTTTGAATTTTACCACCTGCTTGTAGACCAGGCATGAGGACGGGGTAGTCAGGCCTCGATTAGTCCTTAGGGTATGATGATATTTTACTGGAGATGTGATCCTTCTCTGTCGTACTCCCTACCTGCCAAATGCTCAGTGGATGTATTAACACGCTATTAGTCCCAGGCTAAGCAATGCAACTCCTTGACTGGTAAGACAGTAAGTAGAGCTTATTGTCTTACCATGCTGTCCTTGCAGGGGCAGAGCAAGCACTCATCTGCCTGCAAAGGCCTTGCAGACTTCAGAGGAAAAGATCTGTGTGAGAAATTCTTTTCCTTCTGTAGGTGATGGGGGTCATATGTTATTACTGAAGGTAGGTGCCTGATTTTCTACCTCTTACTTCCTTCGGAGTCCTTTCATCTCAAGGAGGAAGAGAACTTGGGATGGTGATGATGAGGAAGATACAGCTGAGGATGGGGAGGAGCTCCAGTTCATTTGATGGTCGGGTAGTGCAAATGCTGTTGTTTTTAATGTGCTGAGAGCTGGCTCTTGTAGTACCATGCTTTTATATTGTCATTATATCTAACTCCTGCCCGTGGTAGTTCAGTCATCTAGATGTCCAAAGCAAGTGACAGATGCTGTACTAACTTTTTTTTTTTTGCTTCTTGGTAATAAAGCACCTAAAACTATCTTACTCTTCATGTTTTTTATGCAGGAAATGAACAGACAGACAACTTGAGCAGTACTACACCCTTTATTACGACTCCAGAACATGAGTTGCAAGGTAATACTCCTGGCATTTCTGTTGCTGTTCCTCAGTAGCGTTGAGAAAAGCAGTATGTATTACTGTATGCCTTAAACTGTCCTGTAATAGTTTGTCCTTTATTTTATTTCATTGAATTGTGAGGAGCTGTAGGGCAGGAGGGAGGTAGTCCCATTCTCACATCTATTCCAGGAAAGCTAAAGACACTTAAGAGGAACTGAAGAACAGCAGAATGCAACTCAGTCCTCATATGCTTGAGTACCCCAGAGCAATACAGAGAGGAAAAATAAAATGGGGAAAAAAATATGTATAGAACTAGAAATACTTGCCGACATAAATTTACAGTTAAAAAAAAGAACCACTAGCTTAAGAAGTCTGCAAGGCAAAAAGGCAAGGCACTTTTTCATTTGATTTTTAACATCAAAATGGATTCTAGGTGCACCGTGCTCGAGCTCATTGCTAAAGTACGTAGCATAATCTCATTTTGACTGCATTAAGCTGTACACCTTTAAGCATGTGCCATGCAAAAAGCATATTCCTTGGGTCATTTTTGCCCTCTACTACTTCACTCCATCTCATTTGCTGTTGGCCAACAAGTGGGATGTATAGCCAATACTCTGGTCATTGACGCACTCTGACTTGTGTTTATTGCGTCACTGACTCACACCCAAATTCCAGGCAGTGTATGTGGTGTCTTTTCACCTGTATGAGCATGCAGTCCACATCCAGATGTGTTCCTAGGGTTGCAGAAGTAAGCACTCAGAACTTGAGGGAAACTCAAAGCTGTGTTCTGGTTCCAGTATTGGGCCAGTCTGGGAAAGGTTTAGCCCCAGGCATATCCATGGCTTACAGTGGTATAAAAGTCAACATATCCAAGAAAGAATGTATTTGTAGTTGAACAGCCATAGACTGTTTCTCAAAGGCAATTAATCTGCAGCTTAATAGCCCAGGTGTGTGCAGTACTCAGTGGTGGGGCTAGTTGGCTATGATTATACCAGAGAAAAGGCAAAGTAATTCCCTCTGTAATTTCCCCCCCTCTTTTTGGTAGGTGGTATGAGGGTGTAAATTTGTTGCATTTGTTCTTAAACCTGAGCTTGCTCGTCACATCTATGCAATTGCAAAGGGGGTTGACCAAATTGTTTTAGACTAGACTTCCCCAGGGGTCAGAACAGCAGATCCATTAAAAATATGCCTGCTTCTTGATTCTGGGAGCTGTGTTGCTGTTCCTGTCATCTCTGAGGTTATGCACTTTGCTTTCCAGCCATTTTGGAAAGCAATAGAGCTTTGCATAGCACTAGCAATGTGGGAGGATGCTGTAAAAGATCAATTATTTCAAAGAGAAAAATAATCACAGAATGGGCGTAGACAACAGTACAGAATGAAGGGATGCTTGGGCAGTGACGCTTCCAGGAATGAGAGCTACTGAACAGCCCTGTAGATCTTTGCCAGAAAGAAGAGACCGTTGACCTGTGGGAAACACTGAAGAGGGATGCAGCAAAGGGGACAGAAGTGAGAGTGGGAGAGTGCCTGAGAATATAGAAGTAATGTGAGTAGGAAGGGGGGGAAAAAAGAGAACAGGAAAAGTAGAAGTGAAAGAAAGGAGGGAAGGACAAAACCATTAAGACTGACACATGGTTTATGTTTTAAGTCTTTGAAAAAAAGTGCATTCCTAGAACCCTTCTTGTGTAGAGACAGCATAAGCCCACAGAAAGGTGTTTCACGGGGCATTAGTCTGTCCTTGCTTGACAATAGTACAGTATTTTCCTAGCATGAGCCCAGTTTGTAACAGGTGTAGCAAAATTAAATAAAAAATTGAGGGACAGGAAATGTAACTGAAATAGAGGAATAAAAACTAGGGAAAAAAAACCAAACAAACCACAGTGCTTAGGTAGGTTAAGAAAGTTAGTGACAGTATGGCTGATAGAGCAGCTGGAGTAGAGCATGACATAGAAGTGGAAGAGAGCAAAAAGAGATGTAGAGAATTCAGATGCAGATCATTTGGGCACTGCTGTGCATACAGTGTAACTATGTTCTTGCTGCACTGAGATCTGGAAGCATTTTGCAGAGGGATAAAGCTGTCTGCTTTGGGATGGAATACTCTGCTCTATTCCCGCTTGTAGCCTGCAAACACAGATACTTTATATGTATAAACCAGCTACTTTAATTATAGTATGTTAAAATGAATAATATTTCTTTTCTTGTTTTCTTTTTTCCATGAAGATGATAACAATTCATCCAATCTTACTGTAATATCATCCACACAATCTACAGCAACATCTGCAGTAGGTACGTATCTGTTCATTTGTCCATTACTATGAACCTAGAAGCTAGCTCCAAAGCAACCCCAGATCCTACCAAACTCTAAAAAAAATAGCCATCAAAAGTGGGAATTTGAGAGAGGCGTTATCATTTTAGGGCTGGGAGGCAACATGTAAAACAACTCTGAAGTGAAGCTATGCTGTTTTTCAAGTTTAGGTAGCATGCTTCATCAGTAGAAGCAATGACATTTATGGTGCCATTGAAAATCAGGAATCAAAATAAAACTTCAAGGAAGAATTGAAAGGAGTTGGTCTTTTTAATGTTCATTCTTTGTCTCTAAGCAAACTTCTTCCATTTTCACAGAGTAAAGATTAATAGGTTGTTGTGTAAACAGTGCATATCTGTTTAATGTTATTTCACAGTAAATAGATTTAGGGTATGATGAAGTCCTGGGGACTTCAGTTTCAAGAGTAAGACTCTGCTTCCTTTTAGGTAAGACTGATGGCACCTTATACCATAGAAAATAGTCCTTATAGTGCTCTTAGCAAAAAACAGTGGAGTTGAAGTGAGACACAAGCAGTGTTGTTCTAGCACTACCATCTTTCCTTCACAACTTGGCAAAAGAACTGTAAGTAAGAATGGTTTCCCAAGGCAGCAGTTGTGATGCTCCAACATAAGTAACATGTTTACAAAACATGCCTTTGTAGAAAGAAGAAATAGCTGTATTAGATCAACTAGTAGAGTTTGAAAGTAGATATTTAACCTGGGACACAAACAAATAGTTAATCCACTTCTATTTGCAGTGTTCCAACTATTGGCTAAGTCAATGTGAGATTATTAAAAAAGGAAATTTAAAAAAATTATTTTTCTGGAAGAACTTGCACAGGCATATTCCACCACATCAGTAAAGACTGGATAAGAATTAACGTTGTGCAGTTGTCAGTCTGTGATGCACAAATAAATGTTGTATATGGGAGAAGAAGAGCTAGTTCCATGCGCGAAGTGAGTCCTCTTTGTGCTAAGAACCATGTGAAAGCAGAGCAGAAATACTGTGCTCACCCTAAGATACTTTGTGTATTTGTGAAGTTTTATGTTGATCATAAGGTGCCAGCCATGTCATTCCGTTTTCAGTACAACTCTCACTTTGTGTCTCTGTAGTTTCCACGTAACCTATGACACTCAGAGGTTGCTTGTTATTCATTTAAGAATAAAATACTCACCATAAAAAAAAAAAAAAAGCTCTACAAAGACCTTTTGATACCAAGAAGTGGTGCAGTTTCTCATTCCATTGCCTGCAGTGTACCAGTTTAAGCATGTCTAACTTGGAAAGTGGAGATTAAATATTTTTGTAATCCCCTTGTTGCCTTAGGGCCCTCCCCATGTGTAAAGCCATTGTTAACCGCAGGTATTTTCATCCACCCTGCACTGCAGTCCTTCCGCCCTCCGCTCCAGCCCTGACTCTGGGTATCTTCCAAGGACCTGAGCTTTGTAATAACAGTAAAAAGAGGCCTGAGCCCTTTACTTTCGGGCACAGTACAAACCTAACAGACGGCTATGCCTTGCTTCACACAGTTTGTGATTTGTATCCTTCTCTTTTTTCTTCTTTTTTTTTTTGTCGAAACTTCATAGATTTTAAGACAATGTGCTTCCATTTTGATTATCTGTCTCGACCTCTTCAAAATAAAGACTACTGGATATATGTACTTAATTTTGCTGAAAGTCTCTGGGTTGGTTTTTTGGGGTTTTGTTTTGTTTTGTTTTGTTTTTATGGAAGCCTCTCATGGCAGAAGCAAAAGTCTGTTTCATGCAGTCATTTTCCATGCAAAGGAGAGTATTTATTTTAAGAAGAGCATTCATTAACAATCCTTTTGTATGTTAGCACGGTGCTTACACAATTTGAGTTGTTTGTTCTTGTTGAGTTAGAACACTAAGGAAGTAGCGCATGCTGCTAAGAACTCTTATCTTTACGCTATATATATACTTTGATTGATGAATACAGCATAGCTATTTAATGTTTAAACACAGGTAGCATACAAAGTAAAATACTTGTCTCTTTAGTTGCATCTTTTGCAAATAATAAAAATTAACTCAGGCAGTCTGGGTTTGTTTAGTGTGATGTTTGATGAAGCCCAGCTGGTGTTTTGGGGGAAAAGTAATTAGGGAAATAAAAGATAAAAGCACAGATGTTGTTAGCAAATGCTCTTTCATCTTAACTCTATTGGTAAAATAGTATGGGTAAGATTTTTCAAAGAAGCAGAAGAACAGATTGGTGCTCAGTTCATGTCAGCTTCCCAAATTCTCGAGCTGCCTCAGATAGCCTCCCACTGAAGTCTGGAAATGACTGATGCTAAATACATCATGAAAGATAGGTCTGTAGGAGATTGACCAGATTTTACTGTTAATGTAAATGTTACATCACCAGGTGCTATAATCTTGTAAGAAGAAAGGATCGCTTGTAGGAGAAAAGTAATGTGCAAATTTGCTTAAGTTCCTCATGATAGCTGCTTGGATATTTTTTTGTGCTGACTCAGGTTTTCTGTATAGTAGTTTAACGCCCATGGAATAAGTACCATCTTTGTGTAACATTGTTTAATAATGTTATGCATGGAACAATTAGCTATTGCTCAGAAACACAAGCCAGTTTGACACTCAGAAATCGTGGCTCAAAAAAAGGAAAAAAAAAAAAGCCACCACAGCAAACTGACTGGTTGACACTTGTATTCAGATTTGTCTTTCTTTTAGTATCTTTAATCTTATGAATGCAGTTACCAGGTGTGGTTTCATGTCATATAACTGTAGATGGTTTCCATATAGACATTTCCTTGCTTTTTTCCTACAATGAGGAACCATTTGGTGTTTACACATCGTCATGCCTTTGGGATTTTGCTTGTCAGTATTAAAATGTGCCCTGAATTTTGTCTGATGTATTTTACACATGCTTCATAGAGGAACTGAATTTCCTAATTGTAACAAGGTAAGCACGTGAACGTAGTACTCCAACTGTTCCATCTCAATGAATGCTCGTTTCAAAGTGTTTCCAAAGGTTATGGTAAAATGCAATTATAACATCAAAGAACAGGAAAATAAATAACATTTACTGTGGGGACTGTGTTGGGCTGTTTCAGTAGTTTTAATGTTAAATATGTCAGAAAAGTGTTGTATAGGCCAGTTCCTTTCTGAATGCTTACATTGTCGTATTGTTTGGGGTTTTTTTAAGTTTTTGATGTTCACGTCTGTACTGGAAGCAGTGATACGGAAGTCAACACAGACATCATTCTGTGTATGGCTACTCACATTTTAAACCACTCTTACAGAAAGATTATTCTACAGAAGCATTTTAGATGCTGTTTAAAATAAAAAGACAGAAATTAACTATCAAGTTTACTGCAGAATTGAGGTGAAACAACCTATTCTTCAGTTGTTCTAGTTTTAGACAATTTCAAGACAACATGGGTATAATTAGATAATTGAATATTCATAATAAAAAGCTTTTGTGATATTTAAAATTAACCCCAGCTTGTGTGAGGTTAACAAAATAATACAGAAATAGAGAGCTGCAAAGGGAGCTTTTTTCCCTAAAGTTCCTTCACACGTAAAAACTATTTGCCTCGTATTGTCTGTTTGGAGAAATGCTAGTAGCATAAGAGGCTCATGTTTCTTGTTAGTTCCTGCTTAGAAAAAGAAGTAATTGTTCTTAAGTCCTTCTAGCTGGCTGCCTTCTACTAAGGTTCTAAGGATTTTGTTGTAAGTATCAATCTATTATTCTTTAATTTTGCTACACAGTATTTGTATTCTGAACAGTTCATTGCTGTTTTCTGAGCAGCAAGGGGAATGTTAGGTAAAAGCAGACTAAAAGTTTGATGTCAACCAAACTTGTGAAACAGCATTCCAGTCTTTGTTTTAACCTTGGCAAGACAGCCTACTACTAAATAAATGATACAAGCCAGCAGATTTACTTTAGTCAAACTTTTACCACATGTGGAAAGTGTTTAGAACCTTAAGTTTAACAGTTACACAAACAGAATTATCTCTGGTAAGTTTAATATACATGCAGCCTTAGTAAAGCCAGTGTTTCATTCAAAAGTAAATTAAAGATTAAATCATTACTAAAATGTGGGGGGTGGCATTTTTGTGCAAAACCTGTTCTTATCGGAAAAGCTTCGTTATCTGAAAAGTTGAGCGCTTCAAATTGAAAGTTACTTCTGATCCAGAATTTTATCACGTTTTAAAACCTGACCTTCTAAAAGTTACCAAATATTATTCAGGTTTTCTTTACAGCCTTTCCTTGTAACCGTTCCTGACATTGACCCCCAGAAATCAGAAGTTGGGTCTTTCCAAAGGAAGGAGGAGAGTCTGTACGCAAACCTGGATATCCATGCAGCAGCAGCATTTTCATTGTTCTCTGTCATTCTATTTGGGCATGAAAAATGCTATCTTATTCAATGAGTATACGGTTTATTATTTTTAGGTATTTTTTGGTGTGATAATCACAAATAAAAATTTCCCAGGTTTGTCCACCAGTACTACTCATCTGACCAGTACCAGTCAGCCCACCAACACCACTACATCTGTCACCCTGACAACTCAGCCTCCCAAAACCAACCAGACAACAAGATCCACCACAGCTCCATCAGTCACATCATCACAGCTCAATATTACGGTGGTGACCACTTCCAAGATTTCTTCCACTTCTGTAACAGGTGAGTTCACACTTCAGGAAGCTCATGAAGGCTTGTATACATGTTGACATGTTGTACAATTGTAGAATATTTTACAGTATTATAATAAGTTTTAGAGTAATATAACAAAGAAGGAAGGTATTTGCATGCTGAAAAATGAGAGCAAGTTGGGGTTTTTGTATTAAGTTGGCTGGAATAATGTTGCCCTGAGCACTCCACTTTATTAATAAGGATTCATTTAACCTGAGAGACCTGATATATTTAGGAAAAAAAAAAATTAAATGGAAGTGGTCTGAACCAGCAGTTACCAGCAAGGAGATTAGCAATGTTAGGAAAAAGCCTGGCTTTTGAATACAACTTCTGTATTTCTTAAGCTCTCCCTTCTACAGCTTACTCAAACTTATCTCTAATACTGCCTTTTCCCAGCTCACCTGTGGCTCAAAATATGTCTGCTGGCTTGGTAAAAAACTGGGTTCCGTTAGTCACGTTTGTAGCAATGCAGTGAATTTTATCCCTAATGGAGGTTAGATTATGACTATGGATGAGTCATGCTTCATGTAAAAGTTGTCACATACAGTTTGACAGTACCCTTTAATACGAAAACAGTAAGTGTAGAATTCAGTATTTCCTTGTAGTTAGCTGCTTGTTCACGCCACTTCATGCTTACACTTCCAAACAGACTGGGGTTGCTCACATGTCAGTGAAGCGTTATTGGGTAGGTGGAGTTGTCATCAGCAGAACTTCTACTTGGCCCTGTAATACTCCCTGTGGCAAGTACAAATAGAGGTGGGCATACACTGGATCTTTCTGAGGGGGTTTGTAGCAGATAAAACCAGTTTTCACACAGAAACTGCAGTGGCTCATCTGAGGTCATGTCATCTATGTCAATATTTGTGTTGGGCTGCAGAGCTGATGTCACTTGGAGAGTGAGGGTACAATTACATGAGACAAGGTAAAGCAATCCAACAGCTCATCACCACCAAAAGTACTTTACTCCCACCACATAACTATACTGACTTGGTGGTTGTCAGGCCCCTCTGCAGGCTGACTGGTTTTGCTCATCTGGCTAAAAGCAACTTCCTTTTCTGCTTGGGTTAATTTCAGGCCAGCTTAATGAACTAAATTGGCTCATGGAGGCTATGAAAAACACGAGAACTGGCCTAAGAAGGGCAGGAGCTGCATGTGTGGAAAGAGGAGAGAGCGGGGGGGAAAGGCAGGCGAAAGAGGGAGGTGGGGGGGAGAAGGGGCAGTCAGTCTTTCAGAGACAGCAAGCAGTTGGATCAGGTCCTCCTGCGTTACCAGCATCTGGCACTTAAAAACAGAGCTTCTAGGTTTCGGTGTGCTTGGCTGGTGTCTTGCCAGCTGATCTACATTAAATTTGTCTAGTTGGGTCTTTAGATGACATGTCAATGGGAAGGGCAGGATATAGAGGAGTCCATCGAAACACAATTTTGAAAGCATTAAAAAAAAAAGTACCTTTTGTTTTCTTCTTTTCAGCCACATCAAAATCTGAGACTGTTGTAGCCAAAGCCTCCAGATTTGATGTGGGCAGTTTTGTAGGTGGCATCGTGCTGACGCTTGGAGTCCTAGTTATTCTCTACATCGGATGCAAAACCTATCACTCTCGAAGAGGCATTCAGTACAGAACCATGTAAGTTCCTGAGGGATTGTCCCTCGTCAGCTTATTGCTTTGTTGAGAGGAACAAGGACAAACAAAAAAAGGAGAATGAACTATAATGAATATATTTGTTTAATGTACATTACATTAGTATCATTAAGAGATTTAACTGTGATATTTTGTCTGTCTTTCACCACTTCAGCTTCAGTTCCTCTCTCCTGTGTGGGTTTTTTCTCTGATTGTGTTCACTGTGCCTGCTTTAAGAACTTTTCACAAGCCCATGAAATAAGAATTAGAATTAATTTAAGTGAATACAGGCATCTGCATCTGAACTAGTGGTATGAGACTGGGGGATAGGAGGTAGTAGGTCCAGTCTTGTCTTGGATGTGATGATTCTTTCCGCTCCTTTGCAGCATTCATTTCTGAGAGCACAGTACCAGTCAGGCATCTGTGATTTTGACTTTATCTTGTATCTCACCCTTTTGTAATGAATCATGGAATGGTTTGGGTTGGAAGGCACCTTAAAGATCATCTAGTCCAACCCCCCTGCCATGGGCAGGGACACCTTCCACCAGACGAGGTCACTCAAAGCCCCATCCAATCTGGTCTTGAACACTTCCAGGGATGGGACATTTACAACTTCTCTGGGCAGCCCGTTCCAGTGCCTCACAATAAAGAATTTCTTCAAAATTGTACCATCTCATTTGCTATTTATACTCAGCTCTACTCAGTTTTTTTTCCAGACTTGCCTCCATGTCCCGCATTTAGTGTAAGAACTGGGAATTCTTAAAACTAGATTACTTTTTCCTATTCAGGAAAATCATCCATCTCAGTTGAGAAGCTTGTTTTAAGCGAGGTGACGTCATTACACTTGTTGGAATGGTAGTGTTTAGGCCTTGTGTTTTCTCTCCATCTTGGCTCCTGCTTGCTGACCACAGAGTTCGGCCAGTCCCTGCTGCACGTGTTTACCCACAGTACTGTTTGAATGGATGTTCTAGAATTGAGATCACCAGTATCTTCAAAACAAAGGAAGCCTGTCGCTGAGCTCGTAAACTGACTTTGATTAGCTGTTACTACTGAGTATAGCTAAGATAGACATGATAAAAATGCCTGAGCAACAGCTGATGTGAAAATATTTCCTTGAATGAAGTGTGAAAGCCACAATGCTAATAGGGCTAGTGAAGCTGGAGGACAGCTGACAGAATGAAGTTGCTCTGTTAACTTCAGGCTTGCTCAGAGCGGGCTGTAACTCCAAGATCAATGTGCGCTTAGCGCTCCCCAGCAAGACACCCTCTGTTCACAAAATGACTTTCTTAGCAGCAGCTGGGTGGCCGTTTCTTATGTTGACTGTTGCTTATACTGCAGAACATTAATTACTGAGTTTCTATTACAGTGATGAACACGATGCCATCATTTAAAGAGACTTCAGGGAAGGCAGCGTTGGAAACCCATCACATCACAGCTGTTGTAACTTACTTCTGAAAGGGTTCCTTTCATAAAGATGATCACAGTCTCTAAACCTGTCTTGTGTAAGATCCTCCAAAATGTTGAGAAGCTCTTCAAACATCCTGGATTTTTTCGCATTGGCTTTAATAAGAAGAGGAGGAACTTGTCACTTTGTAGAGACAGTATTTTCTTTTTCCAGTATTTGCAACTGAATTTAAAGAAACACATATATGGAGTCATTTTGAGGTACACACACAAGTCTCTGAAATAGCTAATTACTAGCACAGTGGATCACATCATTGCAATTCTAAGTAAATTCAGTTATTTCTCACATACTGCCTAAATCCAGTGTGTTCCATAATGGATACAGTAGGTTAAATAGGATACCTCTGAGACCCAGCATAGGTTTTTGCAAGTGAAATGTTTTGGTTTTTTTTCCCCCACTATTTTGTATTAAATTGTATTTATTTTGAAGTTTGATGTGAACTTTAGTTTAGAAATTTTGGATTTTGAACAATTCAGTTAATTTTTATTAGATGATAAAGGGACGTGGTTTAGTAACTGTATAGAAGATGATAATGAGTACTTTCAACTTCAGTCATTAGCTCACCAGTGCCCTGAAGAGTTTCCTTAACAGGCTGTACAGTGAGATTAGCTGCAGGAAGCATGGACAGACTGGAGATACCCATCCACAACCCTTTCCTCTAAACGGGTCCTTATAAGAAAACAGACTACGCGATCCATCACATCTTTTTTCTGGCACGTCCTAATGAAGCACGTGCAATTGAAGATAAAATAAAAATAGAAGAAAGTAATTGCACCATCATAAATATGATAAAATATGAAAATTGCTTCTAAAAATTTGTTTTAAGTTAAATGTAGAAATCATTTCACTCATGGTTTTTGTTATTATGAAGCTGTTGGCAATGTTTTAGCAGCATTTGGTAAGCATTGAATGTTATACAGAGAAATGGAAAATCTGTGAGATAGCATTTGAGAATATAAACTGCGTTTTTACAGCTGTTTTCAGAAGTTGGTACTGCTGCACACGTGTACAGAGGTCTGGTCAAAAGCCCACTGGAGGCAAGAGGACATCTCTCAGAAGGCCTTTAGATTAAGGCCCAAATACACTGGGGTTCTGTGCGGGATGGCTGACGCCACTCCCGTATCACTTCTGCGTTTGCACGGAGGTAAAGCCCGCTGGCTTCAGTAGGTGGGCTCCTGATCCACACTGGTGCAAGGATCAGGAAACACAGCCCTGCATCTCCCTACGTCGCTGAATAATCGTTCAGTCCTGCTCAGGCTCCACTTGTAGACCTCTCCCTGGTGAAGAGTTGGTGTGGCGGGACGTGACCGTCCTGGCTGCGGCTGGCGCGAGTCCATCACGCAGGGCACAGACGGGAGGCGGTGACAGCTGAGAAGGGTCACAAGAGGAACTGCGAAGAGCTCTGTCAGGGGGCTGGGATGCAGCACATCAGGGGAAATAAGGCGGCAGCTCTGGCACGGGTTATTTTTTTTGTGAGAAATAGTTTATTCTGACATGCAATGTTAAAGTGGCCTTATGGATGCTTGGTTTTATTTCCTTTTCACATGGAGTAGCAAAACTGTTGTGTTCGAGGCAGAGCTGACTCCAGCAAACCATGGCTTATGAGTTGTCTTAATAACATCAGCCGTGCACCTGAAATGGGGGTAGCAGGGCTGCTTCATTTTTACTGAGATTGAGGTACAGTGGGAAGAGTGATCTGAAGTAACTTTTGTGATTTTTTTTTTTTTTATTTTTTATTTTTTTTTTTTCTTTGCATTGTTTGGTGGAAAACTGGGTTTGACTTGAAGAGTTTGGAAACAATTTTTCCGTAAGACTGCAGTTCCTTACTTTGTAGAAATTAAGACAATTAAGTGCAACTCAGTTACTGGGATTGTCTCACCTCGGTTGTACAGATAAATAAAATTTTAATCTTTGGAGTTACTGTATCAGTTTCAGCTGGATTTTTATTTTATTAGACCGTTTTATGCTTCCCTCAACTTTTTCCACAGTCATAACGATTGAATAAGAAGTGTTCACTATATCTACTTTTAAATGCTAGAACACCAGATCTGGTGTATTTTTGCCCAGCTCATTTTTAATGTATTTTGTAATCTCACTACAATAAAGCAAAATGATGTGCCTAAGATTTCAGAGGTGTCAGTGTAAGTATAAAACCTGACCTCCTTTCAGGTGTTTGGATACTGGACAAAGTGAAATGCAAGTGATAAATCTTACCTTTAACTTTACATTTGCTTTCCAACAGTAAGTGAAAATCCATCTTTAATAAGTTAGACGGGTGTTGGGGGGGATAACAGGACAGTGTCTCATACCACCACCCAGTGCCTATTTAGGCCTCAGTACTGGGGGTCACTCTGGAGCACTGAAACGGGCAGTGGACCCGAGTTTAGCTGTGCTCTACTGTACTGAATAACTGAAGCAGTCATTTAGCATTCAAAAATCCTGACTATGTTAACTAAACACTGGCACTTCATTTCTGTAAAGAAAGAGTATTTGCAAGGGTTTGTCACGGCGGTCTACCAAACTGTAGACCAATATGAGGTATGAGGCTGAGGCAGGAGCAAAAGACAGAAGGTGGTCTTTTGTCTCGCAGACTGGAGTCTAGCGCTACCCCGGGCAACTGGGGAATAGAATGTAGAACGGTTGGGAGGGACCTACAGCAGTGATCTAGTCCAACTGCCTGGCCACTTCAGGGCTGACCAGAAGGTAACGCAGGTCGTCCAAATGCCTCTTGAACGCTGATGGGCTTGGGGCACAAACCACTTCTCCAGGAAGCCTGTTCCAGTGTTTGACCACCCTCTGGTTTAAGAAATGTTTCCTAAATACAAGTCCTTCCTCATGGCAGTCTCTTCCCACTCATTTCTCTGGGGATTAGTTATTCTAAAGGCCGTCATAATTTTGTGATCTATCGATATCCATTTTATGCAACAAATTTTTAGCATAAATAGCTCCTCCCCTTCTCTAGGTATACTAATGCTACAGTCAATCTTTCAGCTGTTCTTTACCTGAGTTTATGAATATTATAAAGAAGATTCACCTGTTGATAGTTGATCTTCTCAAGAGGACTGGGTAGCTGTTTACCAGTGCTGATGGCTGAGCAATGCGGTTCAGAGCGCTGTCCGGTTAGGAACTCCAGGGGCTACAGAACATAGCCGCCTTGGGCAGGGATCATGCACGTTACTTCTGCCCTTCAAACCCATGGAGATCAGCCATATGACCACAGCTCAGGTCTGCAGCATTCTGGCCTCATCCCACTGGGCTTTCCTTTTTATGCAATTCTTCTTTACCCTGTATTCTAGTACCAACTCGTAGTCCTTCCAGCTTAATTGTTTTGATGAGGCCCTGCATCAAAGGCTTCAAAACCGTCCAGCAAAGTTGCTATGCTATATTTGGGTTTGTTTTTTGTTTTTTTTTTTAATCAAAAAAAAAACCTGTTAAAGCAAGATCAGATTACTGTGATAATATTCAGTAACTTTAACATTATCCCTTTGTAAATCTACTTTTATACCTTTCCTCTTTGTTCAGAAACTGTTAAAGCTCTTACATACTCGTGCCACTTTTTTCTTTTTTTTCCCTTGAAGCCATGCATAGCATTCTTAACATTTTATTGACAAAGATTAAAGCAACAAAATGACAATATTGCCAAAAGCAAAGTGGAACAGCATCAGAAACTGAACAGTGTCTAGGTAACTCCAGAGGTTAAGAATTGGTTGTGATACGGAAGCAGTAAAATGAGAATGGACCTGTGCAGAATGTACACACGTTCTCTAGACCACACTGAAGGCATCCCAATGGGTGTGTGACCGAGATGATAGAAGCCTTAAAAACCAGGAAACTTAAATTAATTTGGAAATCTGCATTTGACAGTTCTCACAAACAGCATAGACACAGGGACTGCCAGTTCCTGGTGTTGATCCTGCCATGTCTAAGCTTTAGCTAGCATCAGAATTTAGTGTTTGCTTCACTATAAAAAAAAAACTTTGAAGACTGGATCAGCGATTAACTTTATCCTTTGGTGTCAGGTCATCCCTATACTTCAAAACGTCCCATTCAGTAATTGTAAAAGAATAAAAGAGGAAATATATTCTTGCTCTGATACTCAAAATGTTGAGTTTGTCTATTGCTTGGTCTCACATTCTCCACATCAAGTTTAAAGCAGTATGGAAACCAAGGGGGGGGGGTTACCTGGCCAGCACTGAGGTGATGGGTGCTTTTGAAGTGTTAGAAGAAAAACTATGATGTATGTAACTCAGTTTCCTTGACTGGGTTCATAAGTAAAAGCAAAAAAAAAATGTCTGTACAAATGAGGTGCTGCCTTCTTTTTATTGTTGCATATATGACTTAATCTTTCTGAACACTTTATTCTTCCCTTAGAACTAAAGCGATCTTCCCTGGGGCAAATCACAACCCCGACGAACAGCCTGTACTCTGTAAGCACCCAGTATTTCACTTTTTGTCTGCTGAAGTAACACACTACCAATAAATCAAGTTATACAGATCCAAAAGGATCTGAGCAAGTCTACACCCTCTAACATAGGAACTTAGAAACCTTTGGCAAGTTCTCTAGCTTTTCCCTAAAAAAATTTCACCAGGCCAAAACGAAATGTGAAGGCCACTGCTAGAATACTCCTTATTGTGTAATTTCCTGCTGTGTTCCTGCATACTGTGATCTCCTCAAATGGAAGAATTACTAACACGCCAGTTTCTTTTTTGAAAATAGCACTGCACGATCTGCTGTTTGGAGTTCTGCTCTTCGTTGTGCAGGATGCATGCAATACCCCACCCCGACTCTTCGCTGGAAGGGTCCCATGGCAGCAGCCATCAGTAACCCCTGTGATCGCACGCTCAATTAGAAACAGAAACAGGACTGGTGATTGAGTGGTGTCTCAGGAAGTTTACTCCCTGCACTAGAAACTCCGGAGTAACCTCTGTTAAGTAGTTCAACAGAACAGAGTGTCTTTTCGTGTCCAGAATACATCTCCTGTCTGAATTCACATACCTGAGGTGGGTCACTCTATGAATATGTCACAGCAAGAAAACTGAATTCCCAAGTTTGGTCCATCTGCAACATTAAACGTGATACTGCATACCCCCACCTCACTACACTACAATTGCCACGATGCAGAATGAAAGGTAGATGAACACACTCTTTAAAATTTCATGTGATTTTCTTCTGGTATCTTCTGAAGAATATAGCGAAGAACCAAGTTCTGAGACTGCAGCACTATGGAGTTACTAAAGAACCACTAACTCAGTCACAGAAAATAAGTTAATATAAAGAATTTTCTTTTATATCATGCTAATAGAGTTCCTAGATATTTCACATGTATGGCCGCTCATTTCTGCATATTGGAGCAGTGCTCTGTTATCGTGACTGGTGGCAGTCTGATCACTCCTGGATACGAGGACTGCATGCTGTCTTTGATTTTAAGAGCTCTGAGCTCCCCTGTCAATGCTCAAAAGCAAATGCAAGAGAAAGATACGCATTCAGGTAGAAAAAGAACACAGAAAAAAAAATACATGCAGGTAACAGCTAAATAATTACAATAAACTTCATGGCACTTGCTTTACAAAACATACAGCTAGTTACTTGGGAAGCCAGTGTATCCTGCAGTATCTCAGACCAGTGTCAGGAACTGCAACTGCTCCAGGCTGGATCCTGTGCAGATATGATTAGCTTCATCCGAGTAAAGAAATGGCTCATTTGTAGAAGCTGGGAATATTGCCTTCTATCTTCAATCTCACAGCAAGTCTGACCACCAGACTCCAACACTACCAAAGTTCCCACTCTCTACACCCCCTAAGCCATGCAAACACTCTGCCAGCTCAAGACAAGCGACGCTGAACGCTGACATCTGAGAACATGAGCTGCTTGATCAGCAGAGCTGGGGGCGGAGGGGGCTGGTTATTGCTGTTTAACCCAGCCAAAGCTCTGGAAAATGCTTTCAAAGAGGAAGTGGACACAGAACAAAATGTGACCATGGTCAGCTGGTTCACAAATAACAGAAGTCACTTGATCCTCTCCAAACGTAACACTATGCAGTCTTCTCCATGGTTTAATATTTTGCTAGGGTTCCGTTTGCAATGTGCTACTGATTACCAGTTTTATTACAGCTTTCTTGGAACAGCACTGAGGAGAGGGTAACTGCTCACATGTACAGCACTGTAGATCAGGGCCACCACGACCATTATATGGCAGTGGAAAGCCATAACCCAGACTGGCCTTCCTGACAAAACCAGGTCAAAGATTCTTACTCACTAGTTTCTAGATCCAAGTTCTTCCACTTCTCAGAGAGCAGTTCAGGTGCCTGGATGCAGGCAGCCAGTGCTGTTTGAAGTCGGCCAGGACATTCAAAACTTTCACCAACCAGGGCTGACGGGTCCTGAGATACCCTCAGGCATCACAAATTACACCGAACACCTGAATCCCTCCGTTTTCAAAGCTCTGTGGATCCTGTTATCTGATCCGTATTTAGTAAAGGCCATGCTCGGAAAAACTCTAACCCCATATGGTTCTAAGGAAAAATACATTGCTTAAAGAGTCTGCCCGCACCTATGTTTTTCCCCAGCCTCTTCCCCAGCTCCCTCTTCAGGCTTAGGTACTAACAATTCCACGCTCTTTAAGGCTGACTTCTCCAGCTCCTCCTGCAGACTCATCTTAATCTGTAGAAAGTACACTTCATTCTAATATTACTCACTTCTGAGTCTGAACATCAAATTTCAAGTCATGTGCTTTACTTCATAACAAGCTTTCATAATCTTTGACAACTTTTTAAGTTGCTATACACAAAAAAAGCCTTTAGAAACATTTCAAAACTAGAAAAGCAAAAAGTGTGCTGTTTAAAACTACATGCTAGGTTTGAAACATTTACATTTTAAACATCAGAATTAAAGGGAGGATATGTACATGTAGTAAAGTTGGACAAAAGTCTGCATTTGAGAGAATTACAGCAAGCTACTCTACAGTTAAAGAATCCTGTGTCCTGCAAGGAGCGTGTGCCAAAGCATTAACGGAATTATGGTGCCAGCTAATGCACAGCATTAAACAGTGTTGCATAGATTATGGGAGAATGAATGAAACAACATCAGTGTTGCTAAGTTCGCACTATAAATGTTTAAAGACAAACGAGTCCAGATTCTTACACCCTTCCCTAACCCTCCAGACAGTAAAGCAAGACTTCTTCAAAATTAGGATCTCCAAGATTACTTTGAAAGGCACTCTAGCCCAGGAGGCCCTGCTTGGAGGTTTCTTTCACAGACTTAGAGGGACACTTTTATTAAGTTACAACTCAGATGGACAACAGGAAAGATTATACAAACGCCAATCATACAGCATCTGTAACTATGAGTGGAAGTCTATTTGCTAGTGACAAACATTTCCCCCACTTAACACAAGCCTTGCTCTAAACACTAGGCAACCGTTACACAGGGTAAGTCACTGCAGAGAGTCACAAGTTACGCAGCCCCCACAAGTTCTTTTCCATGTACAAACTTTACTACTTCATACATATGGGGCGCCCTCTTTTAGAGGGGATAACACATGGAGAGCTAAAAGCCACAGATGAAGTGACGAAAGCCAGTTCCATGCACACAACTTGCAGACACTGGCATCCTAAAACCTCAAGAAATGCTATTTTCAGCTCACACTACAGAGCATAAGACACCAAAATATTGTTAAAACATCTTATTGCTGGCACATCTGAAGTTTGAGAGGTCCACACTTAGGTATTAAGATATGACTGAAGATGACTGACAGCTACCCTCTGCCTCATCTCTAAGGTCATGAGGACCATTCCTGGCCAGGGTTTCTACTCTGAAAAATCAAGACAGAAGGAAGTATCAGATGCTGTTAGGGGTTTTGTTTGTTTCTTTTAAAATAAGGACAAAAATATGAATCCCCTACTTCAGCAGAGTGAATCACCAAGCAGCACAGAAGCTCACTTCCCTGTTCAAAAATGAATGCACAACACACATAATTAAGTTTTATTGTACTTTTGCATGCAACCAACCCCAAACCTTTGTCAGGAAACCACAGCATTCCAGTCACTGCAGCCTACAGGGGAAAACTAACAATGGGAACACAGTAAACACACACTTATTTGAGAAGTAAAAATATTTTAATTCAGTCTTCATATAAACTTATTAATACACATTACACATGTATCTAGGCATGAACAAAACTCTTTTAAAGTCCTGCTATTCCTGCAAGTTAGCCTATTTTCTCCTCAAGTCCACAAGAAAGTCAAAACAGAACCAAAACAGTACCTGAAGTTAATTAATATTAATTATTAATAAACAGCAATCTTAATTTCCTCACATCCACATGGAGGAAACGCATGAGAAGAGTTATGCCAGGCTCCATTTTAGGAACTCAATCAGAAAGATTTTTATTCAAACGGACACAAAGGCATACAAGTAGTGAAACCACGTTCCTTACTCAGAAAGGAAAGCTACAACAACTTCACCTCAGTATTGAGTTCGTTCTAGGAACAGAAGTAGTCTTTGGCAAGGAAGACCTAGTATAGTCATAACGACACGGTTTACTATTACACAATGGTGTTAGGTAGTTGATTAATCATCTTCTGTACCACAATTTTCCATTCTTAAGATGCTGCTGGCTTAAACTTCAGCAGTTGGAGGATGACAGGAACAAAGATATTGTGCAAGTTTCCCTCCTTATGAAAGAAATGTACGAACTGTACCCTTTATTGTCCCCCTGCAAATAGGGCATTTTCTAAGGGACGGTGCACATTCTTTGCATACCACCAAGTGACCACATGGAATAAAAACAATGGAAACTTCTTTGTCCATGCAAACTTTACATGTTCTTTCCTCTTGCAATCTTCTTAATTGTTCTTCCATAGGTAAACCTGGAAAAGATTATTTAAATTTTTAAAGAAGCCTGAATATATGTGCATTCTAATTAGAATACAGCCACATTCCATCTCAGCCCTTATTTCCCTATCATGATTGCATCTTGTTCACTAAATATAGATGGCAGTGAGAAAAATAAGTACATTTTCCAGAGCTCATAAAGTGACATGCAAGGAACTGTGTACTTTCCACTTTTGTCAGACAAACAGCTCAGGGATTGTAGGCCAACTGCAGTTCTTGAGACCAACCAATGTTTACATTTTAGCAAATGCTGTACTTTTCTTGCTTGTTTACTAGAAACAGAGCACAGCCTGACTGGTGGAAGTGAGCTATATTCAGTCCTGTATACTTTTCTGCAGTCTTTTAACCAGACCAAACTCAATCCCACATCTGACAAGTTTTTATCTACCCAGCTGTGGTCAAGCTAGATCTTAGGACACCTATAATCCACTTTGGAAAAGCAGAGATGATTGTATCTGCTGTGAAACGCTAACCTACTATTCACTGCCTCGTCTTTGCCAAATGCCTGAAAAGAGCTTGCACCAAGTTCAAGCCAGCATGTGCTTGAATTGTCAAGCTCCAGAAAGCTCTAGCTCCTATGGTGCAAAAGCACGTGTAAAACACAGGATACAGCTTACAGCAGATAGACTTGCTTGCAAGTTGCACTTGCACTTAACTTTTTCAGACAAGTCCATCTTACCAAAGCAAAATGAGGGAGAGGGTAAAGCATAAAACCTATTTCTTAACAAAGTAATGTTCTTTTTTATGTTGTTAGCTCTTTGTCCCATAATACACTTTACAGTAAGAAGGCAGAGTTCAGGATACCTGAAACATCTTCTGTGGGAACATACTTCATGTTCTTCTCCACTGAAATAAGAGAAGAAAAATCCGAGTCATTTGACTAATCTATATTTGAACAACATCTAATCTTTTTTTTATCTTTAGGTTGCTATGACAGCACTTGTTAGAATTCTATAGCCCTACATCCTTTACAAAGAAACGTACCAAATAAATCTTTGTACAGTACAGGGTCACAATCTCGTAGACAGTTTCTGAATATGCTGGCTGCTTCATTTCCTTTCACTAAAACTGTATCTATCAGTTCCCTTGCTTGCAGTGGTGTCTGAGTCTTTTGCTTAATAACATCGTGCTCAAGCTCTGTTATCACTTTAGCTGATAGTAAACTCCCGAGGATTGGAAGTACACATGTTAAACGTTGGAATAAAGCCATTCGGTTCTTCCGGATTAAGGACAAATCATCTGGAATGCAAAAGGGATTAGACGTTTGTTAGGAACATGCTACTCCAAGCTGCATTTCTGCTTAACAATAACTGGTACATTCCTTAAACTCTACTGGAAACGTTCACTTACTACACATCATCAGTAAAGACCTCAGTAAGTTCCGGTGGTATTCTCGTAAGAACAGACTTAAGAAAACCACATACAAGCAGCTTCTGAGCTGAAGCCTTTTCACCAGTGAAACCTTCTGCTCCCATCTCTAGGTTAAATTATCTGAGGGGATCTTGTTTAACCTCACACTAGAAAGACTTATGTTCTCTGCAGAACTGCAAAGAAAAAACAACACCCCTGTGTAACACCAATGCTAACTCACTAGCAACCAACAGGTTAACTTTAGTCAGTGCCAAATTCATGACTGTGATGTAGATATAATCAAGCTTTTTTAAGAGGTGTCCAACAGAATTACGTGCAAGTAAACCAGAAGTACAGCACAAGACTACTCAGGAGATTTTTTTAAATAGTCTATGACAAACAACAACAAAAAAAAATCATTTGCATTAATATTTAATGGCTGAACCCATCTCTGATTTTTTCATAAAACATACAAGTAAGAAAGAAGCGGTCTTAATTCAGTTTATAATTGAGAAGTTTCATTGCTGCTTCACAGACAGGGTTTATGGCCTCTTCTAGGAGGTAGATATGATGGATCACCTGTTCAAGTAGCTTAAAGAGCAGGCAAATTTGAAAAAAAAAAAAAAAAATGAGTAGCATGTGCTAAGTAAAGTACTTTTGTTCCATTTATTTTAACAGCAATATAAAGGCACATAAATTTTAAAAATATGGCTTTGTTCCTGTGGAGAGAATCAGGTTGTTCTGAACCCTTGGCATCTGTACGAACCATCCTCCCGAAAGGGAATGAAACAACTGCCAGACTGCTGGTTCCATACCGATACTGACAGTGCTTTTACAGAAGTTGATCCCAACAGCAATTAAATTACATCACTTTGTGAATAAAAAAAAAGAAAAATTATAAAAACTATACTTAATACAAACCAATTTGTTTTCACTTTTGTTCATGCCTCATGCATACCTGATGCCACTTCTTCAGATTCTCTCTCTTTCTCTTCTTCCCTCTTCTCATCTTCAGCAGTGAGCAGGTCAGACACAAGATCATTAACAGTCTTGTAGTTTTCTCCAGTGGCCAAGATTCTACTTTGCACTGTTTGCTTTATTAGCCTTCTACTGAATCCCATCTCCAAGGCAGCTTTAACCACTGGTGTGTTCATCATGATTGCATCTTCTGAAGGACTCTCTCCAGGTTCAAAATGAATAACTAATCAAAGAGGAAAACCACCATGTATAACAAAGAACAAGATACCTATACAACCCAGAAGTTAGACACATCAACATTACCTACGCATATGCATAAATAATATAAAAATAAATAATTAGCATTTTAAAGTGTCAATGGTTAAATAAACTTTTTAAAGTAGTTAGTTTTAGAATGAAAGCCAGTTACATAGATTCAATTGGATTGAATCTATGATAAACTTCAGTCCATGTCAGGCCTTCACTAAAATCCAGAGAGACTACAAAGAATTCCCTTGTGTCTTAGCAGGTTTATTTATACTTAGTCATTTCTAACTTCAGCCTTGAAAAATGTCTTGGGGAAAACCCAAATTCAGAGTTTATAGTACAAACAATTGTTCTATTCCAGCTCTTGATCAGTATTTTCCATTCAACTTACTAAGCACGAGGCACGTGGGATCCTGACCCATTGTCCTCAACCAGCAGGAACTATGATGTAAAACCCACTTACCCTCTGGGGGGGGTATTTCTGCCACAACTAGAGTCCAGCTCAGAAAGACTTCACAACCATACATACAGCAGAAGCCAAGCATTAAAAACTAGAAATCTTATTATGAGCTGCTAGTATGAAAATAAGGAAAATGAAAGGCAAGATCTCTCAAGGGGCTTCCTTGAAGTTTGTCCATATAACATCAAAACTACCTAACATTTATTGTTAGTTAGAAAATCCTTATAATATTGTTGTTTCCAAGAAAACCTAAGGATTTTACAGCAAGTTAGCTTTGGATAGCAAATCATTAAGCTTGCAAAATGCTGAGGAAGATTAAAAACATGCTTTAAATAAACATACTTGGAGGATCAATGTTTTCATCTACAGGCGTATCAGAGGTTGACAAGAGCTGTGGAACACAACAGAACTACATTAGTATCAAAGTACTGCTTTTCCCCCTAAATACCTTTCTAACACATTCTTCCCTCCTCAATCATGCTAAGCTTTTTATCTGAATGGTACTCTAAGTATTTCACATGCTGTTATACAAGTCTAAAAATTTGTGCAACTGTATAATCAATATAAAGTTAGTGCTGACCACTTCCATGAAGACAAGTTTGGCTTACTCTTGGCAGAAGCATTATGGATAGAAATTCAGGCTATCCATGACTAATTACTGAAATAACAATTATTTATCTGCATTATTCACTGAAACTTACATAATCAGAGTTTCCCCTCTCCTGAGGGATCTCATTGCCTGGTAACACTTTCCATAAGTAATCCGTACCAGTTAAACTCTACTAGTCCAAGTCCCTTAACCACGGTTCAGCACTGGTTTTATTTTTGTGCTCATTAAGAGCATTTATCATATTAGAAACCTACCAGAAATACATGCAGAAATGAGGCAGAAGGATGGACCAAACTGCCAAAAATAACAGCACTCTTCGACAAGGGAAAACAAAAGTTACAGAGCAGTAAAGTTTACCTGTTCAAGAAGATGGGGGAACCTGGCCTGAATTTGACTTACAAACTCTTCTCCTTTTACACGAAGCAGATACTCACACCTGAAACATTGACAGAAGTGTGCTAAGTTATATTTTGTACTTGCCAAATTAAACAAAAAACCCACAAACAAAACACCACCACAAACAGAAGAATGAAGCAATCTACAATAACACAGCATAACTTAAATACATGTTTCTTTCCCCTCTGAAGGGAAAGAGTTCTCTTAATCAGAGGCTTGCTGTAGCCCAGTGTCTGGTGACACTTTGGTAAAGCTTTTCTCCGACGTTCAGCAGTCAGTAGGCTTAGGCATACAAATGCAGCAACTTTACACTATGCTACCACTTCTAATCAAAATGGTATGTCATGAGAAATGATACCGTGTCAGCATCTCAACAAAGCGCAGTGATAAACTGTTTCTATCTTGCATTTCACCATTCTTATCCCCCTCTCAAATCATTGAAAAGAAGTTAACAAAATTCAAGACCGCTACCAAAGCCAGATCTGCTTCACTAATGCAGAGTTACATCTCTTAAGTACATTTACGGACAGGTGTAACATAGAAGGAAACAAAGGTGTCGTTTGACTCTACATACATCAGTAGTCCAACAGTAGCTGGTAAACTGCCCGTGAAAGACTAGCTGGAGATCTACAATGTGAAGGACTATTATTAGCTTTCCTGAAATGAAGTGCAGCTATTTCTGTCATTAATGTCCATGGAGATTTCCACAGGCACAGACACCGATTAGGTATGCAATTGACATTGAATTATGTGGGACATTTTAAAAAGTTATTTCTGTCATTTTTCCAAGAGACACGTTAAGCAACTGCTGAAACCTTCTTCGCAAGCCTTTCCACACCTAAGAAACTAAACTGCACCTGCTGAAAAACTACTTCAAGAGCACCCAGCATGGGTACAGAACTAGACCGAGGGAGTTAGATGCTCCCTCTACTTCATTTCTCAACAGCTTTTGCTCTCCTCAGTCTGCTTTCTGACTGCTTCTCTTAAACAAGTATGCTCATTAACAATGCAGCCTCACTTGCTAATAGTGACTTGGGGATAAACACAGCTTTTAATTATAAAGTGGAAAGCATTACGTATCATGCTTAACGAGCAAATGTTTTAATTAAGGCCACCTTAGCACTTCAGAGCTTTTAAAGAGAGGTACGTGAAATACATTCAAACAGAAGAGTGAATTTGTACATCACGTGGTGAAGTTAAACAGAACTATTAAGTAGAGTACAGATCTGCCAAAATTAGTAGTATGTAAGGATGTGAACAAATTATTATGATAAAGATTTTGTGAGTTACCTTGGAAACCACTTCGCATGCTCAATCCATGGATCATCTCCAGATTCCCAGCACCTTAACCCACCATCACAGCAAAAACATTTGACATCATCGTTGCGGCCTTTAAAAAAAACAAGGCAAAATATCTAGCAAACATTCACACAATTTACTTCGAAGTAAATGTTGACATATAAATATGAATAAAATTGGAGATGTCAGTTTTTCTTACCTACATAGTAAAAGCCAGCATCTGCAAGCTGTTCAGGCTGAACTGGAATTCTAGTTGGCCAATTTATGAATGTTTTAACACGTGCTTCATGGGTTTGCATGCTCACATTTGAAACATTGAAGCTTGGCTGGTCTCGAGTAAGGCTTTTCACAAAAGAGCAGTTAGGAAAGTGTCTCCGATGCTCTGACATAGCATTATCTTTCGGTTCCCAGTTACTCAATTGACCACCACAGGTGAAACAAGCAACTTTGTCTGCTGTCCCCAAGTAATAAAGTCCAGCCTTTGCCAGATCAGTGGGCGAGAGAAATGCCAGCGGCCACGAGTGAAAAGTGCGTAGTCTAGCATCTTCTGTACTCATAGAAGGATTGTGAAGTTTAGGTCTCAAAAATGAAAGATCATCAACTGCCCTAGTAGTTATTGGGTCTTGAGGGAAACTGGAAAAAGAGCCACTGAAATATCCAACTTGTTCTAAACTTGGAGAAAGTGTTATGGAATGTAGAGATGGTGAGAGACTGTTTGCAACCATAGGAGAAAAGGCAGAACGAGAGGACAGTCCGAGGTTGTTAACTGAAAGCACGTTTTGAACAAAATTGCAGCTAGGATACAGCTGTTTATGTTTTTCCATAGCATTATCTCCTGGTTGCCAGTTGTCCAATGTCAAGCCACAACTGAAACACTTAACTTTATCTTGCACCCCAGTGTAATAAAACCCAGCCCGGGCAAGACTCCGCTCCGACACCGGCATGTTAACAGGGAAAGTAGAAAACGTCGACATTCTGTAGAGTTCACAGGATAAGTCATACTTCAGTTCACCACACAAAGCGCTCTGCTTCATGATGCTAGCCAAGAAAGGGCTATTTTCCATTATGTTCATAATGGACTATTTTTGGAAGAATGGGACAAGTCTTCCTCTGGGAGGTAGTTGTGTGCATTAAAGGCAATTTGGAATAACCCCTGCCTGTACCCAAGTGAGAACCTGAAAGTGAAATACTCTAATGTGCAACTTTGAATACATATGCAAATAGAATTAGCCTCATGATTAACAGCCTTTACACATTTGGGAAGTTCTTGTACTTTAGTTTACACAACTATTTTCAGTGCAAAATCCGCCCTCTCCCATTTTTGAAAATTGAAGAAAGCCTGTCAAAAAGGACTTTCCCTTTTCCCTGGGAGAGCAGTATCAATTTGTCAGGCTAGTGGAGGTGGGATCCAAAGGGGAAGAACTTCAAATGGGTTTATCAGAATCCTTTGTCAATAAAGAAACTAAAATTGGGGGCAACTAAGACGACATCATTTTTAACCAGAACATATCTTAAGTGATTCAGAACTATTTCACCCTAGACAGTTGACAAAATATGTAGCTTATACACATGTATAAAATTTTAGTTTGTAAACCTCATTAGAAGGCTGAATATAATGGTTTATCAAGCTCAAAAGGCATATAAAAAAAAAAGCCCCTGAACTGACATTACTGAATTGATCTAGTATATTTGCTGCTACTAGGCTTCCAAAAAAAACCTCAACTTCTGCATAGTGTTGTAATAATTGTTAAGACTAAAAGATTTAGTTTGTACTCAACTTCACATATATCGAGTATTCAGCTATGAGACAAAGAAATCCTACACGCCGTCTCTGACAAGGATGAACTTGTTTTACTTAACAAGCCTGGAAGAGTCCCGGGCTTTTCTGTCTATAACATTGTCAGCACAGACTGAACAGAGCATTTCCATTTTAACCTGGTGCCTTAGCTACAAATATACGGTTATCAAATTTAAGATAAATTAATTGCCTTGTGTTGGGACATTCTAACGCTTTATAATATTGAATTAAGTTTTTTCTGTATGCCATGTTCATGGCATACAGAAGCAAATAGAATCCTCAGATTAAAAAATAATTTTGAAGCGTTAGTTTCTTTATTTGTGCACAGAACTACCTCCCAGAGTTCAGACTGAAGTCCCTTCTAAGGTGCCTACGCCTCCATATTGACAGTGATTGTTGGCAAGAAGAAACTGTAAGTATGGAGAGTTTCAGTCATTTAATTCTTTTGAGTGGAACAAAACCTGTAAGGAAGAAAGAGAGGATTGTTTCAAACTACACAAGAAGAGCTGAATGTAATGTCTACATAAACAGAAACTGCACAAACTGAAACACTAAAATCTCAACATAAGCTAGAAAGTTTCAGAGAGTCAACTCTACACACTGTCTCATGGAGTGGATTTTACACAATTTCCCCGTTACAGACGCATATGCAAAACTGTTTAATCCATAAGCAGAACCTTTTGGGGAGATGGATGAATCAGGCTCCTTGATCACAAGCTGTATAACTAAAGGTAAGATCTACTAAAGAAGCTACAACCATTTAAATTGATTTAAGCCTGCAGACTCTCAAACAACAATGACCCAGTTTTATTACACTTAAATTAAGAGTACTGAAATTTCTTATTTAGGTAAATCCAAATACACTTGAAGCACAGGACATCAGCAAAATTGAACTTCACCAAAAATTTCAGGTAAGAGCAAAGACAAAGTTCCAATATTTTCAAATATACAATTTTAAATTTATTCATATATACATATACAGCAGTCTGTTCTACAGTTTCAGTTCCTAAAAAGTCCTTGCAGAAAAGACTCAAAACAGATATATTGGTCACAATGACATAGCTCTAGAAAAATCATCTACTGGAACACAGCAGAGCATTTCCTACTCATCTCAATAGCTCTTGGTAACTTGTTCTTAATACATATGGTCACACTATTACTACTACTACCTTCTTAATCACTCAGGACAAATGTCTTACATCAGCCCACTCCTTTAACAGAGATGGTGGGACGAAGCTAGCGACATACATGAGCAACAGTAACCCAAGAAGTTAAGCCAATTTCCGTGCTGGACAAAGCCTGACACCTCAGGGTAAATGCCAGGAATATCAGAGCAAACTGAGATCCTGATAATCCTAAAACATTTAGGATCACTTAAACCTGAGAACCTGCAGTCATTTTCTGTCGAATGCTCTTCCTCTAATACTATCCTCCACTACAGCCCTGAGTAGCCTTGATTTCCAGACTCACCCAACTCCTCTTAATCTCGTTTTCTTCCATTATCCTGCAGCAACACTGAGACGTTGCTTGAGCCCAAAGAAGTAATATTTCCTTTAAAGCACCGCAAACTCAAAACTCAATTTAATATCCTTCTGCTCTCATGTTATAAGCCAGGCAAAACAAATTTACGTTCTAAACACCCTTCGCCCAGTTTACAGACCTTGAGCACCGAAACGCGGCCGCGCACTCTCAGCCGCCGCCCCATGTT
>WHYT01006328.1:0-18462 GCA_009806455.1 Tetrax tetrax
GGAGCCCGAGGCTGGGGGGCTGCTGGGGTGCCAGCGTGCCGTCCCCAGGGCGAGGAGCCCCCCTGTTGTCCCCCTTCTTCCCGGAGGCCCGCACCCCGTCCCTGGCCGCGGCAGCGAGACGCGCAGGGTGCGGCTGGCGGTCTCCTGGGCTGCAGCAGAAGGCAGCCCGTGGCGGGGGGGGCTGGTGGTTGGGGTCTCCGGGAGCAGAAGCGCGGCTGGAGCCTCCGCTCCGCGACGGTGCGGCTGTGGCGGGTCCAGCACGGCCCGGAAGGGATTTTGGTCCCTGCGGGGGTGATGTGCCCTGGGGGAGCTTCCCGGGGAGAAGCTGAGGGACGGGTGCGCCCGGCAAACGGGAGAGGAGGGCTGGCACGGGGCGGGGCGGCAGGGCCACGCTGGCCAAGCCCAAAAAGCTCCGAGAAAAGCAACTGCACAGCGCAGGTCACTCTGAAGCAGGTATTCTTGATTACAGCGCCGGGCACGCGGGGGGTCGCTCCTCCAAACGTGTGCGCCGCGAGAAGCGACAGGGACAGTATTTGTGCATCACAGACACACAGGTTCATGGAATTCCCGAGGATTTGGTGACACAGGCGTTAGTTTTTCGAGAAACCATTCTCCCAAGTTTCCACCCCCGTGAGACAGGTTCTTCCCCGGTCTCTGCGTCCTACCGTGTCTGTTCTCAGGAGTCGCAGTCCCGCTGGGGGTCGTTTCCTTCATCCGCTGGTCGTTTCCTCCTCTTCATCACCACGTCCGCTGCGTGAACTCAGACTTTTATTTTCCTTTCTTCTTGCTGCCAAGGCAGCTTCTTACCGACTTGTCTGTGCTGGTTCCCAGCGTCCTTGGTTATTCCACCCCAGCGGTTGCTTCCAAACTCCTGCAGCCCCCTTCTCTTGGTTGCAGCTCGTCTGTCTGTGCTCCCTCCGGATGTTCCCGTCGGACTCATCTCAGCACCTGCTGGGGCATTCTGAAAGTACCTTGCTATGGTCAATTTCTGACTCTGCTGTTCTTTCTCTCAAGGTTGGGAGTTTGTATTTTCACACAAGAATTAAATTGTTCTGCAGGGTTCCTGCCAGGCTATATAAAAATTACTGTTTTATTATAAAGCCACTTGTTTTATTACTTAATAATTTTATTCTTGTTCTGATTAGTCCTTCATTCTTCTAAATCTCCTCTTCAACTCCCCCCTTTTTAAAGATCATTGCAAATTCTTTTGCAAATTTAGATCATCCCATTGGTTTTGAGGGTCCTTTTAAAATCCTGGCCTGATTCTACACGATATTTAAGTTTATGTGATTTCCTTTCTTCATAACTCCCTGTGGCCCTTTTGCAGCACCAGGGAGCACACTGAATTAGAATGCAAGGAAGTGAAAGGAGCAAACCAAGCAGCGTAGCAGCCATAAATAATTGTTTCACCCCTGTGAGATTGGGAAGCCAAGAACTAAGCTGTTCCATGCATCTCAAAGCCCTGTGAAGTATCATCCTTGGTGACCTCATGTAAGCTTTTAGTCTGTTCCCAAATCTCTTTTAGATCTGTGGAGATCCTACCACTCTCATCTCTCTCCATACAACAGCTTGTGTTGATGACTGTGCAAACCCCTCCTTGCGAGGCCAAAAATAGGTCAAGGGCCATCCGATTCTGCAAAACTACTTTTGACAAGCTGGATACTTCAGTTTGCAGAGCATCAGTGGGTTTGTTTTCAATATTTTCCATCCTGCTCGATAGGAGCTGCACGGTTATCTCTGCCAGTTTTTGACAACAGGGCTGAGCCGTGGCACCTCCGCGCCACTCTGTCCGCCGTCTCAAGGCTGTTGTGCATTTTGTTGTTAGGCCGGAGTCGGCCTTGTCCATAACAGTTCCGTTCTGTTCCCGGGAGAACAACAACTGCCTCTCAGGCAGGCTGCTGGCAGCAACTCATGTCAAGTTGTGAGCCTGACTTTTAGGCCAGATCAAGTCCCTAGTCCACCTGGAAGTCCTCGATGACAAGGTTGAGACAATACTGATTTTCTGAGCGACCCTTACACCACCCCGTGGCTCAGCATTGTCGTCAGGAGCGCATGGTGGTAGCATAACCCTCAAAGGGAGACGGGATAGAAAAGAGAGAGAGGGAAAGAGAAAAGTCACAGCGGTATAATTACCATACCATTTGCAAAAGGTTAAATTGTTTCTCTAACATACACTAAAAATCCTCTAATTCTATAGAACTTTCCTCGAGGCAATCTGCCTTGCATTAGCAGATTTTGGAATATCTGGAGGTTGGAACATTTAGCAGACCGTGTGCATTAAATTAAGTACACAAGTCAAATGTGTCAACTGATTGATCGTTTTCCAAATTTTGACATACAGTATTGCTGATAAAACAAAACTTATTAAGACCAGTATTAAGGGAACAACAATGGGGTGACCCAATTTGTTCCAGATGCCTGTAGCAGAAGGTGACCACCCAAAATCTGTCCCCCACCATCTATGTTCTGCATCCTTTTCTACCCTTTCCAAAACACGGTCTATTTCTTCCACATCATGATGAACCGTTACTAAGGATTTTTGTCCGTTTTCCAAAGTGAGATTCATTCCGATTGGTGCAGGTAGCAGTTCGTGAATGGGTGTGTAATTAGATTGCAAGAGTTTGTGAGAGGTCACCGGTGCTGAGTAAGAAAAGTCACATCCAGTGATTTTAGTAAAATTCCAAACAGAAAAATGTGAGTGGTTCCTAGTGTCTACAACTGCATCACCTACGGCTATGGAACCGCAAACAGTCCGTGAGCGTGCACAGCCTTTGCCAATACATACAAGTATTGTTTCAGGGTTTTCGTCGGGACGAATCTCGAAATGGCCAATGTTTTGTTCAGTGTCAAGACAAATGTCTTGGGCTCTGATGGTATTGCTTTCACAAATGAATCCTTGTTGTTCCCGCACAACACGTGCCTCAGCATCACTAGTTTGCCGCTCATCTCCGTTTTTCCGGGCCCGTGCTCTGTGCTCTAGAGGATGGAGTACAGTTCCGTTGTGGTTCGGTCCCAGCGCAATGATTGGGTGTATTGTATCTCCCGAAGCATTGTGTATTGTTAACACAAAAGCTGCGGCCACGCTGTTGGTGGGGTTATAGGCAAAATTAACCAGATACCACCAGGATTGGGATTTCCTTTCAAAGTCAGAGGCACTGTCCCAAACTATTTCAGTGGGGAAAGTGCCTTCTTCACCTTCTCTTCTAATTGATGCGGCTATTGATTGCATCCACAGTTGAGCCTGGATACAACTGAGAGCCAGGGAGAGGTTGTTTTGGACCACACCGAGCGCATCTATAACCAATTTGTGGTCTTTTTCATTCACCTTCCCCCATTTTGGTAATGTATTTGATAACATCCATCGATCAGTTCCCAAAGCCAATAGGGAAGATCGTAAAGGACATTGCAGTTTAGTCAGGTCACTAGTTGTGGTAGCCAATTTGTTCATCAATACCTCTGAATCGATACCATTTAGAACTCCCAATCCTGTTCCCACAGCACCAGTGTGGTCTCTCTTTGTTCGTTTCTCGGAAAGGGTCCGTTTTTGCAGCCAGGTTGTCCGTCCCTCATAAGAGGTTTTTAGGAAAGGTGAGCAAGCTGGCTGAATTTCTGAAGCGTTATTTTGCATTGACAATTCAACTTGTTTGAGGGACCATGATGGACTGAATAACATCTGCTGCTGGCCCATATTTCTGATTACATATGGTCCAATTCCGAAAATTTTCGGGTTCAGTACAATAACCGGTTCAGTGGTAGGTGGTGCTGTGTTTGTTGTCGTGTTGGGGCTGGGAGTAGTTGTTGTTGGCTCAATAATGGCCATTTTAAATTTAAATGTGAGTGCTACGTCACCTTTCTGGGTATTGCAGAGATAGGTTACAGGTCAAGACAAATGTCTTGGGCTCTGATGGTATTGCTTTCACAAAGGAATCCTTGCTGTTCCCGCACAATACGTGCCTCAGCATCACTAGTTTGCCACTCATCTCCGTTTTTCGGGCCCATGCTCTGTGCTCTAGAGGATGCGCCTACAAGAAATGATACAGAGAATACTACATCAGGGCGCGCATGCCACACGACGTCAGTTCTGACTGCCCATCTCACAGGCTGGTGCTATAGTGGCAGCCTGTCCAACATGCCAAGCAGCAAAGCCGAACCAGCCCTTGTGCTACGCAGGCATTAACCCCGGGGGTGTGCTCCGAACCAGGTATGGCAAGTGGATAGCACAGAGTACGCGCCATTTGGCCGTCTTAAGTACATTCATGTTGCGGTCGACACTTGCTCCCGAGCTCCCTTTGCGTGTCCGTTCACGAGATCCACAACGCAGAAATCCATCCTGCACCGGAACCGGCCTTTTGCCTGCCTCGGGGTACCTCGGGAGATAAAGACCGGCAATGGGCCGAATTATCGATCACAGGCGTTTCGCCACTTCCTGCAGATGTGGGGAGTCCGCCACACGTTTGGCATTCCTCTGAACAGCGCGGGGCAGGTGACTGTAGAACGCACACACAAAACCCTGAAAGCACAGCTAATGTGCTTAAGAGAGGGAGGAGAGAGGGGTTCGCCAGAGGTCTTGGTCGATAAAGCGCTTGTACTACTGAATCATATATCCTTCGCTAACCCCCAGTCCCTTTCCCCTATCCGAAACCATTTTTGCTCACGTCAGCCACTGTTTGGGGGCAAGGCACTCCCAAAGGTCCAGCATCGCCTGCCGGAAAACCCACGTTGGGAAGGTCCGGCTGATTTGCTAACATGGGGATGAGGGCATGCTTGTATCTCCCCAGGTGCGGGGACCTGATGGATCCCAGCCCGGTTGGTACAGGATCAGCAGGGTGACCGAGCGGCGCAGCACTCTCCAGCTCACCCAGTGGGATTGATCCTGATTGTGAGTCTTCCAATGCCAGTGATAACGACTAATTTCTGGGAGCGGTTCACGAACTGCGCCGACTCTACTCAGGTTTGCATAGCGCATGGCCTGTTGGGCTCTCGGGAATGCCAACCGCACAGCCCTCGCCAGATCTGAACAGCGACTGCTTTGGCAGCGCACGACGAAGGACTGACACAAATGAAGTTGGCAGTAGATGATGCCCTTGCGAGGCCTGGCATCGACTGCAACGACCTAGAAGGAGTCCTAGGTCTCCAGGGTTACTGCTGGTTGGACTTCAGCAGGAGCGCCTCCTCGGCCTTGGAGAAGACACGTGCGCATGCTGCCCAGTTGGTGTTCAAGGTCAAAGCCCTGAAAGGACTGGGGGTAGTTTCCAGACCTGTTTGGTTTACCTAGATGGCTAAGAAATATTGTGTCTATAGGTTTGACGATCCTAGCAGTTGCTTTGATAATGCTTTGTTTGTTTCTGTTATTGTTACGGTTCTTGCATGCTATGATTGAGGGGTCACTAGGTGACTGTTCATGATCAGCTATGTTCTGGCGGCATCCGCCCCAGAGTGTCAGCCATTAGACCAGGATGATTTAGCATAGAGGGGGGGAATTGTGGGGTAACGTTAGCGGGGCTGCATGTACACAGGAGGGGCAGTCCGCGGCGATTCGCACGCTGGGCGCGGATAAGTCCATGGGCGCAGGGGGCAGGTGCGTTCACGTACGTGGTGGGCACGGATCGGTCCGTGGGCACGGGGGGCAGGTGTGTTCGCGTGCGTAGCGGGTGTACGGGTATTTAACCCTGTGTTGCGCAGCATTAAAGAAGAAGGCTTAGCTTGACGGTATCCGTGTGATGCCCTGCTTTCCCTGGAGCAGGGCTCCGGTGCGTCCTGGGTTGGTTAGCTGGCAAGGGAGCCGGCAGTTGGCAGTATGGTGAGTTATGGTATGGATGCATTTCTTCTAGAAGGCAGAGTTTCTAATTAGAGTCACTAAAAGTTGTGGGGGTCTTTTTGTTTGGTTGGTTTTTTTTTTAATTTACTTTAGCCGATATTAATTCTTTCAGGGCCATTAATAGCTTTAAGGCAAAAACTTGAATTATTTAATCAACCACATACTTCTTGAGATCAGTCATTGCATCTCTGTTCTCATTGCAGGTTTTGTTCTGCCCAGGGCTGGTTAGAGACTGGATAATACCAGTCATTGGATGGTAAAGCCACTGCCACTGCCTTCAGTGAAATTCTCAGCAGCACGGGTGTTTATGATTTGAATCTCCTATTCTCCTCCTTTTGAGCGTGCAACCGTTCAACCCTTTCCTTTGCCCCTTCTGCCACCCCCTTGCTGCTTCTTTCCCTTCTTCTTATTAGGATTTTGCCAGAGCATTGTCAGAGCTCCAGAAGATTCAGCTTGCTGCAGCAGAGGTTACCGGTCAAATGTGTGCATCAGACACTGGAAAGCAGGCGTGATGGACTCCAGGGTGATGCCTGGAGCATCCCAGGAAAGCGTGGCAGGTCCGAGAGGCGTTTTGCGAGGGATGTTCACTAGCCATGGCTCTCTAGGCGTTGGACTGTCTCCTTGCTAGTTGTCTTCTACCCTGTAGTGCAGATTTTTCTTCTTTTCTCAGCAGGAAGACCAGCAGGGATATAGTCTTATTTCAGGAAATTGTTTCAGACATCGTTTCATCTGACCCCAACTTCCTGTCTGTGCCCCAAGATGGTGCCATGATGACTATTCACTGGAGAAAGGTAGAAAAGGGAAAAACTCCCCAGATGGATTTTGCACAACTAGAGAGAAAAATAATCTGATAGATAGTTCTTAATTCCCAGTGTTTCATATCCTTTAATAATTGCTTCTTCCTCTGTATGCATTTTAACGGGAAGATGATGAGACCTAAGTTAGTGACGGTTGCTAAAACTAGAGGAAAAACTCACAAAGCACAGTTATGACAGAAGCAGTTTAAGTGAGGATTTCATCTGTCGCTTGGGTGAATACGTATTATTGTCATCCACAAAGAACCCAAAAGAGAAAACGGCTCAAAAGAAGGAATGCCCACACGGAACAGGTTCCGGTATTTTAACTGCACCTGTCTGTATCACAGCTACTCATGCATGTATCGATCAATAACGCACAGATTTCAGCTGGTTTTGTCTCACATTGGATGCCAAGCTATCAAAGAACTCTCTGGAAAAATGTTCTGGAAATGTTCTGTTTCTCTCTGGAAAATTTTGACCCAAACAAAGACGTTACCTACCCAACAGACTGGACCTGCAGCATGTTACCCTATAGCAACAACATGGCTCAGCTAGGAGGCTGGAAGCTGTTTTGAAAGCAAATAACATGAGTCCTCCACCAATTAATGTAACATTGAAATAAACTAAACTGTGGTACTTAAACAATAATTCTAATTAAGTTAGAATTCGGGGTCATTTCATTTCATTTAAATATATTTAAAAGCATATACTTTTTAATTTGCATAATTAATTCTTACACTAGAGTCTTTTCTGAGCTCAAGTCTCTTGACTGTTAATGGTGTTGGCATTTACAGTGTGCTCAGTGGGATTAGAACCGGTCGCCCCACAACGCCTGCCTGCGGGCTGCCTTTTTGTCCTCCTTTTATTTCTCTGCTTTCAGTGGAGGCTTTCTGGTTCAGCCATCTTTCCGTGCACCTGCACTCGATAAATGCAGGTGTAGGCTGGGTTTCCCCAGTTGCTCTTCACCAGAAGTTTGATATAGGAAAAGGCTCTGGGAAACGGCACTTTCTGTGAAGAAAAGAGGGGAAACAGAGGTGTGACGAGCGACAGTGCAATCCGTACATCTCCTCCTGCCAGCCCTACTCCTGCTCAGGAAGAAGCTGCTGCTGCGGGCGTGACCCTGTCCTTGCTGTCCTTTTGGTAGCACCACGGCATGCTGCCCAGCCCTCCCAAGCCCACCGGCTCTGTCTTGGCGCTGCTCCAGGCCCCTGTGCCCAGGGAGAAAGCATTCATGCTCTCCCAGCCATGGACTTGCAGGCCAAGCTCTTTTGCTCCCTGGCGTCGTGCCCCCCGTGTCTGGACCGTACCTTCAGGGGGAAGGTCTGACGGGCCTCTCTCTCCACATTGTACGTGAATGTCCCAAGGAGAGTTTCCTCTTCTCCATCTGCATCCACTCCCTCAGGAACAAGGCACAAGGAGAGCAGCTCAGACAAAGAGGGCACGCGGGCGCTGGCTCAGCCCCGTTACCTACCCAGCCTCTCCTGGAGCTCTAGCAGTGGTCTGGCACTGGTTAGGGTGGAGCTCGGCCTCCGCCCCGAGTTCTGGCCAAGAGCCCTGAGCTGCTTTGCCCAGAATAAGTCTTGACAGGGACGAAACCTCTTGCGTGCTTGCAGTATCCGGCCAGGGCACTGCAGTGCTCCGCAGAGAGCGGGACACAAACCTCAGAGGATGCACAAAAGCACGCACGACCCTGCCGTGGCTTTCCCCCAGGCCAGACGGCAAGCAGGAGTGCCCAGCAGAGACTTACACAGACAGCCATGTCTTTGGGGGCGCTGATGACTGTCCCAGATGGAGAGACTTCTCTGTAAATGTGCTGCACTGTGATGGCCGTCAGATGGACGCGTGCTGGCAACCTGATGACAACCTGGCCCTGATGCCCTTGGAGAGGCCAGCAGTTTCCTGGGGAAACATCCGGCTGCAACCAGAAGACGAGAGCCGTGAAGCGTGAGAGAGCACTGGGGCCAGCGCAGCTGCTCATGGAGCTTGAAGCACAGGCCCCCGTGTGTTTGGGGGGTCTACTGCAGCTCCACCATGCGGAGGCGCGTGTGAGGAAACGGGCCGGAGCAGTAGGCCACCTTCCTTGCCTGACAAAGGGGGCTCTCAGTATTATGGAAAGAAGGAGAATACCAGTTAGGAAACGGTCTTTGTCAGGGCCTCACAGAGAGACTGTTCTGGACAGTGGCTCTGCAGGCCACCCTCCACCTCCTGCTGCCCACCCCCACAAAGGGACTGTTAGGGATGAGTGTGGAAAGGGGGTCACAGGGAGAAGGTCTTTCACCCAGCTGTGACAGAGGGCTGTGGACAAGATGCAGCAGTTCCGCTCTCTTCCCCTCCTGAGGGCAACCAGTGCTTGCCAGCAAGCCCAGCCCTGTGTTCCAGCTTTGCTTGCAGGAACCTGACCAACGCTGTGGGCTTGAGCAGCACCGCTGGGCTCGGGGGAGAGCCCCGCCGGTGGGTCCCCAACTTCACAGGAAGGCAGGAAACCCGCACTCAGGAGCTCTGCTACCGTACCTGCAAAATAGTATCAGGAGGGTTGAATTGCCAAAACAGCCGCAAGACCCTGCAGAATCACAGCTCTTTGCAGTCATAGGTCTTGGAAGTTCTCTGCAGGTCAATGGTGGCACCTGTAAGGAGGGGAGAGCGGGGGACTGCAAGAAGCTGCAGCCTAGGCGGTCCTGGTGGTCAGACTCTATTTCTGACGCGACCGGCCAGCTCCATGTCTGTCAGTCCCGTCCTGGTCACCACGCTGGGGGGGCATCCCAGCTGTGCAGGGCAGCGACGGCATCCACGTGCCCGGTGACTGCTTCTCTTGCAGCGGCACGAGAAGGTAGGTCTGTGTTGTCGCCTGGTTCTCGTGTTTGGAATCGGTGGTGACGGCCTTACCAACTCGGCGCCCTGTGGGAGTCCGGGACCATCCTATCCCGGGGCCAATAAGCACTCTGACTCCAATATGGAGGAAATGCAAATAGCGATTTATTAGGCTGCGTCACACGCTTATATATTGGCTGGCTCCGCCTTCGTGGGCGGCGCACTCCTAGGGGAGGGGTCAGCCTAACTCCGTCACAACGCGAGATCTTCCGAGCGCCATTCCCTACATCTCCCCCTCCCTGCTCGATTTAAAATTGTGGATTGGGCTGCTTGGGGTATTGCTCCTGTATAACCCTCCCCCTTCCCAAGCTGCCTAATCTTGTTCTTCAATGTTCTGTGTGCCCGTTCAGTGATTGCTTGCCCTGTACTGTTGTATGGAATACCGTGTTTCAATTCTATTCCCCATTTTTGACACCAGTCTTGTGTAGCTTGTGCTGTGAAACAAGGCCCGTTGTCTGTTTTAATGATCACTGGTTTTCCTAGCCATGCCATTACCGTTTCCCAGTGTTGTATTGCTACTGTAGCAGTTTGCTTTTGATGCCATGTTGCCAAAATCATTTTGCTGTATGTGTCAATTGTTACAAACAGTACATGATTGGGCTTCATTACGGGGCATTCAGTAGCATCTGTTTGCCAGATTTCATTAGCCACCAATCCTCTAGGATAGGCTCCTGCTTCCCATAGTGGAGAATGCTGGCAATACGGACAGGTCGCTATGATTGCCCTGGCTTCTGAGATAGGTATTTTACACTCCTTTGCTAGTGCTTTTGCTCCTAGGTGTAAACACTTATGAAGTGTCTTTGCATCTTGCATCGTCCAGATTCCTGTAGCTGCTTGATCTGCTTTCAAATTTCCCTCAATCAGTGGGCCTGGTCCTGTCAGATGACTTCTTATGTGCACTATGCTACTGGTGCCCGCTCTCTGCTGCAAAGCATCTAATAACAGGATGGCAGTTACGGAATTGCAATGTCCCCCTCTCTTCATAGATAATACTAATCTGTATACATACATGGAGTCTGTGCACACATTGATATGTTTGTCCCTGTCTTTCTGTAATGCCACTGGTACTGCCTTTGCCTCTAGCCACACTCTTTTCCTGTTCTGTCCATGTTTGTTTCTGCCACTGTCCTTCCACTTTCCAAACTACCGCGGCGCTTTGTGTCTGCGAAGAGGCATCTGTAAAGTATGTTGTCCCTTGCTGTGGGGAATCTAGGACCTTCAATTCTACGGATGGCTGTAATATCTGTACATATTTTTGCCAGTTCATTTGATTGCCTGTGAGCACTTCTCCTGGAAAACCGTAAATTGCTAACTGCAATTCGTCCTCGTCCTTAAACAATCTTTCCCACTGAGATTTAGTCCGTGGTATCATGAGCTTATCAGGCTCCTTTCCGGTATATCTCAGACTGGCAGTTCTTAAGCGATGACACATGCTTGCAGCTGCCTTTATATGTGGGCTAAATGCATCATTACAAGACCTCTGGTATAACCATGACATAGGTCTTGGCTCATTGTTTTTGATACTTCCCAGGCATCCAATCACTCCCTCCTTCGCAAACACCCAACAAGCCACCAACTCCTCATTAGGATTCCACCTGTATACTGCCTGAGTCTTCATTTTTTCTCGTATTTGGCTCAACATATCTCTGCACTCTGCAGTTAACTGTCTGCTTTCCCAAATTTCTTTCCCTTTCAATAACTCGTAAAACTGTTTCTTGAGGTATACATACGAATGACCTCAGCCACTGTATTGCTCCCACTAATTTCTGCACATCGTTTAGCGTCTGCACCTCTGGTTCTAACTTCAATGATTGCGCGATTACCTGATTTCCAATTATCGTTGCTCCTAAATATTTGAATTGTGGACCCTTCTGTATTTTTGCTTCTGCTCTATGGAGATTTTTCCTTCTCAGGCTTTGTTCCATATCATTTAATACAGTCTCACCCTCATCTTTCTCCTTTGTAGCGATCAAAATGTCATCCATATAATGACAGATGTATGCTTCAGGGTATCTTTCCCTTGTGGGGTCTATGGCTTGGGCAACATACCTCTGGCAGGTCACTGGTGAATTTTTCATTCCCTGAGGTAATACCGTCCACTGCCATCTCTGCGCTGGTTCTGCCTGATTGATGGAGGGAAGTGTGAATGCGAAGCGTTTCTTGTCTTTAGAGGCTAACGGTATGCTGAAAAAACAGTCTTTTATATCAATGATGATAATACACCAGTCCTCCGGTATGGCTGTGATCAACGGGAGACCCGGTTAAAGCGGTCCCATTGCTTCCATTTGATTATTGACTGCCCTAAGATCGTGTAGTAGTCTCCATTGTGCTTTTGATTTCTTGGGGATTACAAAGATAGGGGTATTCCAAGGGCTGGTAGATGGTTCTAAATGTCCTGCTGCTAACTCTCTAGCCACTATCTCTTTTGCTGCAGTTAATTTTTCACATGATAAAGGCCACTGCTCCACCCAGACTGGATCATTTGTCTTCCAAGTCAAAGCGTGCATCACCATGCCTGAGGCAGCGGCCCCTAATCTGAATTTCTTAGCCCTATTTTCATCTGTACGAGGGCATCTCTGCCCAGCAGCAATTTCGCAACCTGCATGATGGCTGGACGCAGTAGTGCAATCAAGGGCCCCTTATCTTTGTCTATTATCGTTAGTCAGATCAGGTGGACACTTCTATAAATGGACTGTTCTCCCCCAATGCCTGTCACGGTCCCGTCGTATTGAGCTGTCCAGGGTTGTGGCCACACGGACGCAGCAATAACAGTGACATCTGCCCCTGAGTCTACTAGGGCTGTCACGGCTATTTCTTTAGGTTTTGTACCCGTTCCGTGCTGCATCCAAAGCGTGGCCACGGGCCTGTCGGCACAATCTAAGACCAGGGCCACTCCTGGGAGTGACGGAGTTCCCAGGCAGCTCCCTTTCGGTCTTGCTGCTTCGCCTCTGTTGTCCCATGCTGCTGCCAGGCTGCCGTCATTGCCGCAGAGGTTCGCGCTCCAGAGGGAGGCGCAGCCCCTCTGCGCGCTAGCCTCCCTCGGCCGTTTCCTTGTTGGAATTTTTGCCTACAATCGCGTGCCACGTGTCCCGGTCTACCACATATCCAACAAGGACCCTTTTGGCCTCTCTGGTTTCTCAGTGGCCTTTGCCCCTGCCTGTTAGGGCACGTAGCTTGAAGGTGCCCAAGTTGTCCACAACTGTGGCACCTTGGTCCCACTGTGGCCATTACTGCCGATTGCATCTACAGCAGGACAGACATTGGGGCTGTGGTCTTTCCCAGACGAGCAGCGCTTCAACGTTTACCATCAACGGCACAGAGAGCCACTGAAAAAGCAACTCCCCTAAAAGGCACGAACGTCTGACATTGCACACACAACAAAAGTGCCAGCACCGAAAGGTCTTGCTGATCCCGTCTGTCCCAGCAAACCGCATGTGCAGCACCACAGACATTGGGGCTGGGGCTTTTCCCGGATGAGCAGCGCATCGACGTTTACCATCAACTGCACAGGGAGCCACTGAAAAAGCAAATCCCCTAAAATTCACGAACGTCGGACAATTGCTCCCATGCCAAAAGTGCCAGCACGGAACGCTCTTGCTGATCCTGTCCGGCCCATCACAACGCATCTACATCACCACAGACATTGGGGCTGGGGCTTTTCCCGGACGAGAAGCGCTTCGACGTTTACCGTCAACTGCACAGGGAGCCAGTGAAAAAGAAAACCCCTAAAAGTCACGAACGTCGGACAATTGCTCACACACCAAAAGTGCCAGCACCGAAAGCTCTTGCTGATCCTCTCGGGCCAATCACACCGCATCTACAACACCACAGACATTGGGTCTGGGGCCCTTCCTGGACGAGCAGCGCTTCGACGTTTACCATCACCTGCCCAGTGACCCACTGAAAAAGCATATCCTCTAAAAGTCACGAACATCGGACGATTGCTCCCATGCCAAAAGTGCCAGCACCGAAAGCTCTTGCTGATCCGCTCTGTCCCAGCAAACCGCATGTACAGCACCACAGACATTGGGGCTGGGGCCTTTCCCGGACGAGCAGTGCTTCGACATTTACCATCAACTGCAAAGGGATCCTCAGAAAAAGAAAATTCCCGACAGGTCACGAACATCGGATGATTGCTCCCACACCAAACGTGCCAGCACTGAAAGCACTTGCTGATCTTCTCCGGCCCATCACAACGCATCTACAGCACCACAGACATTGGGGCTGGGGCCTTTCCCGGACCAGCAGCGCTTCGACGTTTACCATGACCTGCACAGGGAGCCACTGAAAAAGAAAATCCCCTAAAAGGCACGAACGTCGGACGATTGCGCCCTAACCAAAAGTGCCAGCACCCAAAGCTCTTGCTGATCCCCCCTGTCCCAGCAAACCACATGTACAGCACCACAACAATTGGGGCCTGGGCCTTTCCCGGACGAGGAGCGCTTCGACTTTTATCATCAACTGCACAAGGAGCCAGTGAAAAAGTAGATCTCCTAAAAGTCACGAACGTCTAACGATTGCTCCCACAGCAAAAGTGCCAGCTGAAAAGATCTTGCTGATCCTTTCCGGCCCATCACACTGCATCTACAGCACCACAGACATTGGGGCTGGGGCTTTGCCCGGACGAGAAGCGCTTCGATGTTTACCATCAACTGCACAGGGAGCCATTGAAAAATAAAAACCCTAAAAGTCACGAACATTGGACGATTGCTCGCACACCAGAATTGCCAGCACGAAAAGCTCTGGCTGATCCTCCCTGTCCCAGCAAACCGCATCTACATCACCAGAGACATCGGGGCTGAGGCCTTTCCCGGACGAGCAGCGCTTCGACGTTTACCGTCAACAAGGAAGCGACTGAAAAAGCAAATCCCCTAAAAGTCACGAACATCGGACGATAGCTCCCACACCAAAAGTGCCAGCACAGAAAGCTCTTGCTGATCCTCCCTGTGCCATCACACCGCATGTACAGCACCACAGACATTGGGGCTAGGGCCTTTCCCGGATGAGCAGCGCTTCGACGTTTACCATCAACTGCACAGGGAGCCACAGAAAAAGAAAATTCACGAAAGGTCACGAACATCGGATGATTGCCTCCACACCAAACGTGCCACTACCGAAAGCTCTTGCTGATCCTCCCTGTCCCATCACACCGCATCTACAGCATCACAATTGAGGCTGGGGCCTTTCCCGGACGATCAGCGCTCCGACGTTTACCATCACCTGCCTAGTGACCCACTGAAAAAGCAAATCCCCTAAAAGGCACGAACGTCGGACGATTGCTTCCACACCAGAAGTGCCAGCACAAAAAGCTCTTGGTGGTCCTCCCTGTCCCATCACACCGCATCTACAGCACCACAGACATTGGGGCTGGGGCCTTTCCCGGACGAGCACCGCTTCAACATTTACCATTACCTGCCCAGTGACCCACTGAAAAAGCAAATCCCATAAAAGGCACGAACGTCGGACGATTGATCCCATGCCAAAAGTGACAGCACTGAAATCTCTTGCTGATCCTCTCCGGCCCATCACAACGCATCTACATGACCACAGACAGTGGGGCTGGGGCCTTTCCCGGACGAGCAGTGCTTCGACGTTTACCATCAACTGCACAGGGAGCGACTGAAAATGCAAATATCCTTAAAGTCACGAACGTCGTACGATTGCGCCCTAACCAAAAGTGCCAGCACCAAAACTCTTGCTGATCCTCCCTGTCCCATCACACCGCATCTTCAGCACCACAGACATTGGGGCTGGGGCCTTTCCTGGACGGGCAGCGCTGCGACGTTTGCCATCAACTGCACGGGACCCATTGAAATAGCAAATCCCCTAAAAGGCACGAACGTCGGACGATGGCTCCCACACCAAAAGTTCCAGCACCAACAGCTCTTGCTGATCCTCCCTGTCCCATCACACCGCATGTACAGCAGCACAGACATTGGGGCTGGGGCCTTTCCCGGGCGAGCAGCGCTTCGACGTTTACCATGACCTGCACAGGGAGCCACTGAAAAAGCAAATCCCCTAAAAGGCACGAACGTCAGACGATTGCTCCGACAGCAAAATTGCCAGCACCGAAAGCTCTTGCTAATGCTCCCTGTCCCATCACACCGCATCTACAGGACCACAGACATTGGGCCTGGGGCCTTTCCCGGACGAGCAGCGCTTCGACGTTTACCATCAACTGCACAGGGAGCCATTGAAATAGCAAATCCCCTAAAAGGCACGAACGTCGGACGATTGCTCCGAAACCAGAAGTGTCAGTACGAACAGCTCTTGCTGATGCTCCGGCCCATCACACTGCATCTACAGCACCACAGACATTGGGTCTGGGGCCTTTCCTGGACGACCAGCGCTTCGACGTTTACCCTGACCTGCACAGGGAATCACTGAAAAAGCAAATCCCCTAAAAGTCACGAACGTCAAACGATTGCTCCCTAACCAAAAGTGCCAGCACCGAAAGCTCTTGCTGATCCCTCTGTCCCAGCAAATCGCATGTACAGCACCACAGACATTGGGGCTGGGGCCTTTCCCGGACGAGCAGCGCTTCGACGTTAACCATGACCTGCACAGGGAGCCACTGAAAAAGCAAATCCCCTAAAAGGCACGAACGTTGGACGGTGGCTCCCACACGAAAAGTGCCAGCACCAAAAGCTCTTGCTGATCCTCCCTGTCCCAGAAAACCGCATCTACAGCAGCACAGACATTGGGTCTGTGGTCTTTCCCGGACCAGCAGCGCTTCGACGTTTACCTTGAACTGCACAGGGAGCCACTGGAAAACAAATCCCCTAAAAGTCACCAACGTCGGACGATTGCTCCCACACCAAAGTGTCAGTACAAAAAGCTCTTGCTGATCCTTACTGTCCCATCACACGGCATCTACAGCACCACAGACATTGGGGCTGGGGCCATTCCCGGACGAGCAGCGCTTCGATGTTTACCATCAGCTGCACAGGGAGCCATTGAAACTGCAAATCCCCTAAAAGGCACGAACATCGGACGATTGCTCCCACACCAAAAGTGCCAGCACCGAAAGCTCTTCCTGATCTCCTCTGTCCCATCACACCGCATGTACAGCACCACAGACCTTGGGGCTGGGGCCTTTCTTGGACAAGCAGCGCTTCCACATTTACTATGACCTGCACAGGGAGCCACTGAAAAGCAAATGCCCTAAAAAGAACGAACGTCGGACGATTGCTCCCACACCAAAAGTGCCAGCACCAGAACTCTTGCTGATCCTCCCTGTCCCATCACACCGCATCTACACATCAACAGACATTGGGGCTGGGGCCTTTCCCGGACGAGCAGCGCTTCGAGGTTTACCATCACCTGGACAGGGAGCCAGTGAGAAAGAAAACACCTAAAAGTCACGAACATCGGACGATTGCTACCACACCAGAATTGCCAGCACCAAAAGATCTTGCTGATCCTCTCCGGCCCATCACACCGCATCTACAGCACCACAGACATTGGGGCTATGGCCTTTCCTGGAGCAGTAGCGCTTCGACGTTTACCATGAACTGCACAGGGAGCCACTGGAAAACTAATCCCCTAAAAGTCACAAACGTCGGACGATTGCTCTCACACCAAAGTGTCAGTACAAAAAGCTCTTGCTCATCTTTACTGTCCCATCACACCGCATTTACAGCACCACAGACATTGGGGCTGGGGCCTTTCCCGGACGAGCAGCGCTTCGACGTTACCCGACAACTACACAGGGAGCCATTGAAACTGCAAATCCCTAAAAGGCACGAACGTCGGACGATTGCTCCCACACCAAAAGTGCCAGCACCGAAAACTCTTCCTGATCCCCTCTGTCCCATCAAACTGCATGTACAGCACCACAGACATTGGGGCTGGGGCCTTTCCCGGACGAGCGGCGCTGCGACGTTTACCATGACCTACACAGGGAGCCACTGAATAAGCAAATCACCTAAAAAGCACGAACGTCGGACGATTGCTCCCATGCCAAATGTTACAGCACCGAAAGCTCTTGCTGATCCTCCCTGTCCCATCACACCGCATCTACAGCACCACAGACATTGGGGCTGGGGCCTTTCCCGGATGAGCAGCGCTTTGACGTTTACCATGAACTGCACAGGGAGCCACTGAAAAAGCAACTCCCCTAAAAGGCACGAACACCGGACGATTGCTCCCACACCAAAAGTGCCACAACCGAAAGCTCTTGCTGATCCTCTCCGGCCCATCACACCGCATCTAAGGGACCACACACTTTGGGGTTAGTACCTTTCCCTTATGAGCAGCGCTTCGATGTTTACCATGAACTGCACAGGGAGCCACTGAAAAAGCAAATCACCTAAAAGTCAAGAACGTCGGACATTTGCTCCCACACCAAACGTTCCAACCTCTGAAAAAATATTCCGCTTCTCAGTTACCTATCACACGGCGTCTACTTGACGATACATTAAAGGTCAGAATATTCCTAGGTAAACAGCGCCGTCAAGTCGAAAACAGACACACAACAAAAAAAAATAAAAGAATCACAAACGTTGCATGATTGCTGCCACACCAAAAGTGCCAGCACCCAAAGCTCTTGCTGATCCTCTCCGCCCCATCACACCGCATCTACAGCACCACAGACTTTGGGGTTGGGGTTTTTCCCGGACCAGCAGTGATTCCACGTTTACCGTCAACTGCAAAGGGAGCCACTGAGAAGCTATTCCCCTAGAAGTCTAAAACGTCGGACGATTGCTCTCACACCAGAAGTGCCAGCACCAAAAACTCTTGCTGATCGTCCGTGTCCGATCACACCGCATCTACAGCACCATAGACTTTGGGGCTGGGGTCTTTCCCGGACAAGCAGCGCTTCGATGTTTACCATGTACTGCACAGGGAGCCTCTGAAAAAGCAAGTCCCCTAAAAGTCAGGAAGGTCGGAGATTTGCTCTCACACAAAATGTTCCAAGCACTGAAATAACATGCTGCTTCTCAGTTACCATCACACCGCATCTTCTTGACGATACAT